>OX451347.1:30363666-30459655 GCA_949629155.1 Myopa testacea
TTGAACAGCTCTGAACACCTTTTTGAACAGCTTTTGAACAGCTCTGAACACCTTTTGAACAGCTCTGAACACCTTTTGAACAGCTTTTGAACAGCTCTGAACACCTTTTGAACAGCTCTGAACACCTTTTGAACAGCTTTTGAACAGGTATATGAAATGTATTCAGTTGAAAGTTATCATACTAATATTAATATAGTGGTCACCAGCAAATTAGTGAATGCATGCACATACATATATACCAGTCCACTATCAATTGGATCGTCTTTGCTTATTACAAGAAATCCATATTTATGTTTCCACCATTCTCCGCATATATTAATCAATTTTTTTATAAGCCATATCTGTTGCGACATGATCATTGTATATGTGCTTCATATTCATATCATCCTGCTTAAACATAATAGTCATGTTAGCATTATCGCGCACCAAATGCGCGCATGTTGGGAATTCTTGTATATGTTTGACATAAGTGAAAACAATCAATAGATTTGCGTATGTCCATATAAAAGTACTCTCGAATGTTGTTTTACTTTCCTTAAGCTATGTCATCGAATATAATTATTGGGTTGGTTTTTGCCTTAAAACAGTCTCAAAATTTCTACAGAAGCCAATGTTTTTATCCAAAAATAATAGCTACTTTAACTACTCATATTGTCATTTATATAATTTACAGATATATGTTAATAAACTTTAGTCCGTTCGGACTGTCTAGTGAACTGCAGTAACCTCCAGCTTTAGTGAATATCAAAACTTTATCATCAAACCATCATTTGAATTTAGAGACTTATCTTTAAAATATAAAAAAGCAGGCGAATTGGCTGTATCACAATCATCATGGATTTCGTTGGAACGATGGATCATCTCTTTTAATAGCGTTGTACATTTTGTTTTTTTGAGACTAAATATTAAAAACCACCTTGTATACATATGTATGTATGTGAAAGGAGTTGAAAAATCGAAATGGATTGAAGAAATCTTGGGGAAACCTGTAATTAATGTTGAAGAAATGGGGTGTAAAACTCTTCAATCACTTAGAGATACATACTTACTACAAAAAATATGCCATTCCCATAATGGACATTGCGCGCTGGAAAAATGCAAACCTACTCCGAAATTTCATTGATAATAAATAAAACATTATAATAATTTTTCAAATGTGAATATACAATTTTATTAATTGAAAATAAATGTTTTTCTTAAGTCTATTTACAAATTGTTTCTTATTTATTTTTATAATAGTTATAATTAATATTCTATATTTCTGTATCCATAAACATATCTTCATCTATATCTAACTCCTGCTCTAAATCTATTTTATAATGCCCCCACGCATATGTGTTTATACTATCATTTCTAATAAAACGCTTATCATCTAAAGGGCTTAAAGCTATCTTATGTACTAGTTGTGTATATATTTCGTGTATCTTAGATCTAAATACATACATGTCTCCATATATTATTTTCTTATTAACTAGACAATCTTTATAATCTTTTAAACTTAAATTACTTACTACTGATTGTTTGACACCTTTTGCCTTCTTAATCTCTACGTTATTTTCTACACTTATTGAATACATTTTTGACCTGAGCCCAATAAACTCTTGCATAATTTCCCCCTTATTCTCATCCTTCATCATACCAAGGACTTTGGCGTTTCTAAGGGGGAAACCATACACATTATCCACGGGATATTCAGACGTATCAAACTTTAAATCGATATCATCTCGAATATCCCTATAGAAATCTTCACACTGAACAGAATATATAAAAGAATCAGTGTCCATATAATTTAATTTGAGATTTGTTGTGAATTTGGGTTTCATGTAATTATAATGGAAGTCATACATTTTCCATTTTGATAACTCGAGAACAACAAATCCTAAATATATGGGTTTATTGTAGACAGAGCGAGCTCTAGACATTTGTATAGCAACCATATCTTCTGTAAACTGTGTACAGCTGTGGAAGTTTGGTTTGGCAATTAGTGCTCGGGCTCCTAACCGCCTTCCCCGACTTTCCCAATCGGTTACTATTTTGACGTCTTTACGCTTGTCTACATTTTCCATAGTCTTTCCATACACCGCGTTGTTTAGCAGTTTGAAAAAATTCTTTTCAAAAGTATTCTTTGCTAAGCTGCGATGATGGGTATTTAGATTGATATATTCACTTAACCAACAAGACTGCTTAAATTTCAATATTTTATATACTTTCTTCTATACATTGCTGAAGATTTCTATAATGAATAACATAGCGAGTTTTGTTGGTTAAGTCAGTAATCAACTTTTTACACTTTGAATTACCCACAGTTTTATTCTCAGCACAAAATGGTAAATCATTATGTACATCATGTAAATTCTGTGGGTAATCCAAATCTACTTCAAGTATGTATCCGATGGGAGAATCGAATGGAATTTTAAAAACGTTGAATTGGTCAATATTTTCCATCCATTCGAATCCCCCATAAGGTAAATATTGCGACATTGCCCATCCATACAGATTATTGGCATCCAAATAAGTTAAATATGTAGATGGTTTACTTTTATCGTACCCCATCATATACTTATTATTTGCCTTGGAATGCCTTGTACTACATTGGACAATGCCGCCTCGAATACTTTTTTGCACAAAAAGGTGCATGTCAATATCAGTGAAGAGTTCCAGGTTTATCTTTGTTGTTTTCAACATTGCATCCCACGATAAACCTGGAGCTGTGTAATATTGACAAGGATCAAGATTATAAATTTTTTTACACACTTTTCTAAAATTTTCGAAAACGTCAGTCAAGATTAAAACATCTGTTTTCAAATATAACAGCATGTAATCTTCAAGTGTTCGACATTTAAACTGTTGCCATACTTTAACCGCGTGTTCATAATCCTCAGTAGAACAAGTCTTATTTGTCAAATGACTGAAAAATTCATCCTGAGTAGGAAGAGAGGTTTCCTTCAGACGATCGAACGAGTTGATGTATTCGTATGGGAATACACCTTTTCTTGTTAGTAGTGTAAATTCATCGTCTTTTGGATACTCTTGGCGAACAGTTTTGAAATCAGATACTGATAAGTTTCTAGCTAAATCATTCAAACTAGCGGCCATAAATCGGAAGGAATCTAAGAACCTTATTTCAATGCTTTTCTTTTCACTTACTTGTATACGTTTCGAGAGAGATACATACAATTCCTTATTTAAGGGTATAACTTTAATATCACCCTCGAAAGCGTTCAATTCTTTAACAAAGAGATGGCAATCATAGCCGGAAAAATTATGAAAGAACACCGGCACAAACTTTGCAATTTGAAATTTTAAATTACACTCATTATGTGCCGGACCTCTATATTCGCCAGTAAGATGGCAATGGTCTGCCACTCTATCAGCCCCCAATTCTTTATTGCAAATATGACAGTTTTTGCTTTGGAATTGGTGCTTTAGCTGCTGAGGATTTAAAAAGGGCATAGGTGTCGTTTTACTTAAATACCTATTATAAATATCTACAATATCCCTAACTAAATATTCTATGAACTTTGCGGCAGCATCCTCCCCTGAATATACAACAAATTTACTAAGGCTATGTTTAAATGTACAATGTATATTATAACTAAAAGCTGCCGGCATGTGTTTATTAACTAACTTATTACTAATGGAGTCATCTAATCTACTTAATACGCATTCAAAATCTGCGTATACTACAAATGGCACATCTAAACTACGTTCAAAATTTTTAAAATTAATTACGGCTTTTTCCAGCGGTGGCATCTCCGTGACAACTTTATTGCACACCTCCTTATGTTGTTGTAGTGTACTCTCGTTGTGAGAGTACTGTAGGCAGCTGTTGCATAAATAAAGTTGTCTGCAATGGCTCGTACTTTGATGTTTTAGCAATCTGCAACAAAAGAAAAAGAATTAGTTGGAAAAATTTATATTTAATATAAGAAAGTTAATATAAATTTAAAAAATTTAAATTGTGATATAATTATAATTACCTTGAAATAGATTTAATCCACACGTAATGTGAAAGCTCCAAGTCTTGGATAAGAAGCATGTTGATGTGGTGTGGTTTTTCAGCTTGAGTGCTATAAAATGGTCCTATTATAGCCCCAAGCTCTTCATCAAATCCGAAGACATTTACACTTATATTATTATTTTTCCGTTCAAATTCCGAAATCTCTGTGAGCGATAGAGGAAATGTTAATCGTTGAAAATTAACAACAATTCCGTTTGGTAGTGTTATTATATTAGCCGCTATATTTCCAATGTTGTAGTTCTGTGGTCTTTCTGGATGGTAGTCTGTATGACTCAGAGCAGCAATGATTGCCCACTTGAAGCAGTATTCGTCATCGTTTTTAATGTTAATGCATGCTTTCTTCTTTTCCAAGACTTTCGGTAGAGGCAGATAGGACGAACCTTTTATTGGCCTGTACTGGTTAATATTTATTTCCAGGTGACATATTTTGGCGAGAGCCCAGCCACTGTCTCTCTCCTGGAACTCTGTCAGTTTAGTTAACAAGCTTTCGAATTTTTGGTCTAGAATCTGGTCCAGCTGGTTTGGTAACTGAACTATCCTCATTTTTGTTTGAAATGATTTTATTTCAACTATGGGTTTGTCGTCAGATGTTTTGGTGAATTCGCAGAACAACTCCAAATTAAATTTAAACGACAAATGCTTTCCGAGGCTGTTAATTAGCTCTAGCATTATGTCAGGTTTTCCTTTCTGGAAGAATGCTTCTGCGATGAGAGTACTTTCATCCTTATTTTCGTAAATGAGAGACTCTATTCTCTCGTTGAAAGTATCTCCTATATATTTCAACTTGTTGTCGCTTGCCGGAATACAACATTTTCGCTTGTGCGCGTTTGTTCTAATGTGATAAGCCCAGTTTTTCAATTCAATATGTTGTTGACATCCTGAGCAATATGACATAGTTCGTTGTAGGATATTTACCTCCGTCGAGCTACCAGATCCTCCATTTTTATGAGACTTATTTTTATGCTCTTCTAATTTATATTGTCTATCAAATGTTGCTTGACAGGTGTTACATTTAAAGACCAAATTCTCATGCTTGACTCTTACGTGGCGAACTAAACTTCGTTTTGCTGTGAAACAAGCAGCACACTTTTCGCAGATGAATTGCATGTTTATTGGTTCTTTTCTAAATATCATCGACAGCTACGCAATTTTAATAAATTCCTGGAATTCAGTAGTATATTTAAGTTACACACACAAATTTTTTTAATTTTTACACAACACGTCAGTCTTTATCTTTTTGCTTTTGTTAGACTTGTTTCTGCTTGTTTTTCTTTAAGTATTGATTTCAAGTACTATATTTAAATTTTTCACTTTTACTTTTTTCAGAAAAATGAGCAACTTTTTACAACTGTAACTTTAGAACACTTTTCTTTAATTAAAAATTAGATCTTTACTCGTTGGCGGCACTTTTACAATTGACTCTTTATTCTCGCTGGAGCTAATTTTATGCTCATGGATGTTTGTTTACATTATGATTCCGTAAAAAAAAACAAAATAGAATAAGAAGCAATAATAATAGTATTGACAAAAAAAGCAAGAACAAGAAGAAGAAGAAGAAAGAGAAAATAAGAGTAAGAATGGCATCCTAGCTCTACCAACTCAAGCCTCTCACGTCTACACTTCAATATAAATAACATGCGTCTCTCAACATCTCTTTGCTCAAAGATATGTTTACTAACCCATCGCTCATTAACTAACTAAACCATATCAAACAAATCTCTTACACCTAAACTCAATAATAATTATCATTAAAGAAATATTATTTAAAACACTGAAATTAAAAAATTTATTACAAAACAAATTATTGCAAAAATCATGTCATCAAATTTTCATTAATCCATATAGTCAGCTAACCATAAAATAAAAATAACACGTATTAGTAAGAACCTATGAGGCTACGAACCAAAGTTCACTTGAAATGTACAGTTAGTACCTATACTATATAACAAGAAAAAAAATCTATACCCGAAAAGAAATAAAATAAAAACTAGATTAAATAAAAGAAAAACAAGTATAGCATACCCAAGCATATTCCTAACGCAAAAGCATAAACATTGTACATCTTCGCCAAAATACTACTTCATGTGTATAAAAAAAGAAATAACTAAATTTGTTGTACTCGTATTAACTCTTCTCACACGGACATCAAATGCTTATTCTAACAGAAGCTATACAATGAAGAAAAAGAATAAGTGGAGCATCCTAGGGTAACCTATTCAATCCTCTCGTCTACACTTCAATATCATTAACAAGTGTTTCTATTCCTAAAAATAAAACAACACAGCAAGAATAAATCGTATACAAAACAACATAAGCCAAACTTCTACAAGAACAAGAACAAAATAAACAAAAGAATTTTAATTCGTACATATTCACTGTCACTATGTCTCTCTGTCTGTCCGTCTTCCCACCCTACACTTTCCCCATTCCCTCTTCCCTCCAACCACTTTTGCCATCAAGCTGATCTCCAAGCTATCTTTGACACTGAATTTATGAAGAATTGAATTCGTGTATGTTCACTGTCCATCTGTCTATTCGGCCCTTTGACTGTCCGTATATATGTATGTATGTATGTCTATCCGTCTAAATGTATGTATGTGCGTCTGTCTGTATGTATGTCCGTCTATATGTATGTATGTCCGCCTGTATGTATGTATGTGTGTCCGTCTGTCTATCAGACCATGAGAAAATAATCGTAAACAGAAAGTACCGAAAATGTCAACGCCAATTCCGAGATTGAAATAATTGTATTAATATATGAACATTCAATAAGTGTGATCGCGAGCCAGCCGACCACTTGAAATACCCATAACTCATTTACTAAATCTACAACAACCACATAGCAAAATGATGAAAAGCAATCAAATGAGAAAAACAACAACAACATAGCAAAACTACTACCCAGCCATTCGCATCCATTCAAAGTTCAATATACAAACAAATTCGTACATGTTCTAAATGACTAATTGCGTTTGTTTACATTATGATTCTGTGCAAAAACAAAAATTTCTGAAAGTCCGTTGAGATGAAGAAAAAGAACAACAACAACGACAATCTCAAGTACGACAAATGATACACAGGCGGGCAGAGATCAAGGCAGAGGGGCACACCACACCACACTCGCAACAGTCAGCACGCCGAGCTATGTATGTCGGTCTGTATGTCCGTCTGTCTGTATGTATGTCCGTCTGTCCGTCTATATGTCCGTCTGTCAGTCTATATGTATGTATGTATGTCCGTCTGTCTGTCTGTCCGTTTTGCCACGCCCCAATCTGTCACACGTACTTATTACCACACCCTTTTTCTACGCCCACTTTTGCCACAATGATCCATATCACACATACCCCTAAATTAACCAATCAACGGGAGTGATGCAGGCATCATGATTACAAGTGTGTCATGGCCCGCTCAAAGCAGCGCTTCAGTCTACAGGCAGAAGCTATCTCCTTCTCACTCCCTCCCACACAACCGTATAGCGCTATCTCACTCTAACACACGCAAAGCATAGCACCCAAATTTCAGTTGTCCCAGAACATACATATACCTACTACTGTGCAGTATCTTTTATTGCTGAACAACCGCTGGATGCTTGTCCAGTATTGCTTCAATCGTCGTTGATTAGAACTACACATGCATCAAACACAAACGCTGCGTCATCAGAAGGTTCGAGAGCCGCATTTGGCCAACCACTATCCAGCAATCACATTGTTCCATACTCACAATCGTCCAACGTTATTTTACCAACTGCTATCGTACGTATTTGTGGCCGATCTGAAGAATATTTAGAAGTTAGAGCACCTGTTTGACTCAGGGTCGCAAGTATCATTTATAACAGAGTCTTGGGTACAGCGATTGGGTCTTAGCAGATCTAATGCACGGTTGTCTGTTCGGGGAGTTGCAGCTGCAGGCAGGTGTCACAAAGGGCAGAGTCGATATCAAAGTTCAATCGTGTCTAAGCGATATCGCAATCGATGTGCAAACTTATATTTTGAACAACGCTACAGCTGACGCTCCGCCACAAGAGTTTTCTACAGAGGCTTGGAAAACTATTTCACATCTGCAGCTGGCAGATCCAAGGTTTAATATTCCTGAACCTATTGAGTTGCTACTCGGAGCTGACATTGTATGGTCAGTTTTCCTAAATGGGAAGATATGCATTAAGAGTCCTCGGTTATTCGCCTTAAATTCAATATTTGGTTGGATTGTTTCTGGCCAGATAGATGTAACGCAGCCTATCGATATTGCTTCATATAATGTGATGATTGGCATTGATCGAACTTTGCAGCGTTTTTGGGAAGTAGAGGAAGGTTATCTCAACACATCAAATTCAGTCGCCACCGATGCTGCTGAAATTCATTTTCAACGCACACACTGTCGTGCAGACGATGGACGGTATATTGTTGAACTGCCGTTTAAATATGATAATACGACTTTTGGCAATACTAGTACTGGTGCTATTCTACGCTTACATCATCAAGAGCGTCGATTTGCAAGGAATCCAGAATTATATAAAAACTATGTAAGTTTTATGGCAGAATACCTAGCACTAGGACATATGCAACCGATTCCAGAGAATGAAATTAGAGCACATCCCCAATATTATCTACCGCATCATGCATTTTTGAAACCAGATAGCACCACAACAAAGTTAAGAGCGGTGTTCGATGGTTCATTTAAAGATAGTTTGGGAACCGCTCTAAATGACACACTCTTAATTGGTCCACGGGTTCAGCGCGATTTAGTTGGTGTCTCTCTTCGCTTTCGAATGTTTCCTTACGTGTTTACGTCGGATATAATGAAAATGTTTCGACAGATTTGGATTGCAAATAACCATCGAGATTTTCAGAGAATTGTTTGGAGAAGTAGCACTGATTGCCCAGTTCAGCATTTTCGACTGTGCACTGTCACATATGGGACAGCTTCTGCACCGTTCCTGTCAGTGAGAGTATTGCAACAGCTTGCACATGACAATCAAGAAGGGTTTCCACACGCAGCTAGCATACTATTAAATAATGTGTATGTTGACGATGTTCTGGCAGGAGCCAGTTCCATGGAAGAACTCAAATCTATACAGTTTGAGCTGGTGGAATTGTTGATGACAGCTAGCTTCACATTAAGAAAGTGGTGCTCAAACTGTTAAGAATTTTTAGCCAGCTTACCAAAAAACGATTGCAATGCTCAGCCGTTTGAAGATGAGACGTCTACAAATAGTTTGGTTAAGGTCCTTGGTCTCTACTGGAAGCCAAGTGCGGATGCATTTTCATTTCGGGTAAAGAGGGCATTGTCAGGTGAGGTAACTAAACGTGGCATACTTTCAGAAGTTGCTCGTGTGTTTGATATTCACGGTTCCCTTTCGCCGTCTACTATATTGATGCAAATACTCTTTCAAAGGTTGTGGCTTCTTAAGGTCGGTTGGGATGAACAACTTCCATTGAAAATCACCAAAGAATGGATCGAATTAGCACAATCGCTTCATCACGTTGAAGGTATTAGTATTCCAAGACAAATCTATGTTGACACTGTTGAGTGCGAGCTACACTGTTTCTGTGATGCATCTCAAGCTGCTTACGCAGCTGTCATTTATTCTGTTAAAAGAGTTAATAATGGTCAACCTGTGATAAATATTTTAATAGCGAAGGCAAGAGTTACTCCATTAAAGGTGATATCAATACCCAGATTGGAACTTTGTGCAGCGCCAATTATGTCAATTATTTGCGCTAGTTAGACGTACTATTGATGTGTCCAAGGCTACAGTGTATGCATGGACGGATTCGGAGATAGTACTGCATTGGTTATCATCTCCACCTCGAAATTGGAAAATGTTTGTGGCTAACCGCACGGAAGAAATTTTGTCTACACTGCCTAGGAACCATTGGAATTACGTAAACACAAATTCAAACCCAGCTGACTGCGCATCTCGCGGCTTAAATCCAGAGCAGTTGCTGCAACACAAATTGTGGTGGTGTGGACCAGAGTGGATGGCGTTGCCTAGAAATGTATGGCCTAAAACAAAATTTTGTATTGACGAAGCATCCGCAACTGTTATTGCAGAGAAACGGAAACGAGTCTTATATAGTGGAGCAATGGAATTAGAGCGGTCAGTTCTTATTATTCTCGCTGATCGATGTTCATCTTGGAATCGTCTAATTGGAATTATTGCATACGTTCGCCGGTTTGTATCACAATTATATGGCCGATCAACTTCAAATTCTAAACGTATATCATTTGACGAAATACATCTTGCTCGCACAAATTTGTTTCGTTGCGTTCAGCGAGAAATATTTGCTACCACCATAAATAACTTAACGTCCAATAGCACGTTATCAAAAAGGGATCCGCTAATTAAACTTTCTCCATTTATAGATAATGTAGGGGTTTTGATGGTTGGCGGAAGGATTCAGAACGCAAATGTTTCATTCAATATAAAACACCCTATAATTCTCCCCCGGAATCATATATCAGAATTGATCGTTGTAGATATGCATGAAAAATATCTGCATCCCGGAGTATCAGTACTATTCGCTATCGTGCGCCAACACTATTGGATTCTTGGAGCACGCAATCTAATACTAGCTGTCGTCTTTAAGTGCAAACGTTGTTTTTTGCTGCGCCGCCAAACATCAGAGCAGATGATGGCTAATTTGCCACAGACGAGAGTGCAACCAACGCGCCCATTTCTAAATTCCGGGTGCGATTTTACCGGACCAAGATGACAAATTGTAAGCGGCCTAGAATTAGCAAGGCATATATGTGCCTTTTCATTTGGATGTCAGTCAAGGCTATCCACTTGGAATTGATAAGTGACATAAGTTCTGAGGCATTCGTAGCATCATTTAGAAGG
Source organism: Myopa testacea (assembly GCA_949629155.1). Taxonomy (NCBI): domain Eukaryota; kingdom Metazoa; phylum Arthropoda; class Insecta; order Diptera; family Conopidae; genus Myopa; species Myopa testacea. The sequence goes on from OX451347.1 coordinate 30,374,529, forward strand.
TTCACAAGTCGCAGGGGAAAATGCAGCAATCTGTATACAGACAATGGAACCAATTTTAAGGGAGCCCATCGATTATTGGATGATATGCGAAAACTTCTACAGAAGGAGACAACAAATGCAGAAGTGTACGACTCATTGGCTAAAGACGGCACGAAGTGGCACTTTATTCTACCCTCCGCTCCCCACTTTGGAGGATTGTGGGAGTCCGGCGTACGTTCGGTGCAATTTCACATACGTCGTGTTGTTGGCAGTGTTATTCTGTCATTCGATGTATACTGTTCTCACACAAATTGAAGCAATTATAAACAGTCGACCACTCTGTACAATATCTGATACAGACTTAAATCCACTCACCACCTCTCATTTCCTTGTAGGTGAACCACTTACAGCTGTACCTGAACTCAGTTGTCTTGAAATTCCGTCATCTCGTTTATCTCATTGGCAGTTAGTGCAAAACATGGTGAACGGATATTGGAAGCAGTGGTCCAACGAGTATTTAACTTTTCTACAAGAACGACCGAAATGGAGGCAGGCTTAGAAAAACTTCGAAGTAGGGAATATCGTCATCATCAAGGAGCCCAATCTTCCACCAACAAAATGACTGCTGGGCTAAATAACCGCTGCTCATCTTGGTGAGGACAATCGTGTTAGAGTGGTTACAATCAAGACTGGAAGGGGCACGTATAGGAGACCTGTAAACAAAATTGCATTGCTTCCTAATTGCTGAAACAATGTTTCAGGGGGCCCAGTATGATGAGGAACTAATCATTGTTTCGCAGTAATGTAGCGTGCAAGAGAGCAAGTTTTCTCTTTTTCTATTACTTATGTACACACAATTGTTACAATGTTATTAATTCCGGTTTATGTCGCTATCTTTGTACAAAACGAAATCTTCTGTAACTCAAGTAAAAATTAAAGTCTTCTTGTCAAAACCAGCAAAACAGTTCATTGCAATTTAGGAATTTGTATAATTCATCATCAATATTAAAAAATAACGGCGATATCTGGATCACTTTCGCTTATTGAGTTTGAAAGCCAAATATCGGCCTCTTAACATCCTTTTTCACCGTAGACGCACGTTAGAAAAAACTTAAGAATCATGCGTTTGGGTCGATTTCGACCCCTCATATAATTTCTGTCCAAATTAATAAATCTTTTAGGGAAAACAGAGAAAAAGAGTAAAAATATTAAATATTTATTTATTCTTTGCAAGGCAGGCCAGACAAACATTCCTGTTATTGTCCATAGCAATGTTATGGCCTTTTAGGCGTTTAGGGCGTTCAACCAAATCCAGGACAACTCTTTGCCCTTGATTTTGCTCTGGCTTAGCTCTTGGTTGTTTGCCTAAATAGGGTTATATGTTCCATACATAATATGTTTTTGAGCAAACCAGCACCCAAAACTTAATGCCATACCTTTTGGGCTTGCTTGGAATATACTGACGAAAAGAGCATCGTCCGTTGAAGCCCAATTGCTCATCCACTTTTACATATTCGCATTGATTATAGAACATTGGCAGAAGTTCGACCCATCTCTGCCAAAGTGTGCGAAACGGAACAAACTTGACGTTTAGAGACATATTCTGGCGGCGGGTGAATGGGTTGTCGAAGCGTAAAATAGACGTAATTTGAAAGAAAGTTTCTTTCGACATAATATTTCTATAAAAATTGGACGTCCGTAGTTTGCATCAAACAAATTCACTATGTTTTGTGAATGTGTTATGCTCTACGAAATTGAATTTGAATACTTTGAAGTATATACAGTGTTCCACTAAAGTCTTCGTACAGCACTTGGTCACAACTTTATTGATAAAAAACGGTAATGTGTAGCAAGAATTTTAAAAAAAATTTTATACAGCTTTGTTTATTAAACCATTTCCTTCAATTTAACAAAAAAATAAACCAATTACATCAATTAATCCAAAAGTTATTAACTAAAATAGCAACAAAGTCACTGAATTAGTTCCAATAAAGTCTTCGCACACTCACAAACAAGGTAACTAAAAATCCTTATAAACTGTGAACGTTTTTTTTTAATATTTTGTGGGGGTAGCCTATATTTTTAATAAGGGCTGTGGTGGTGTTTTGAGCATATGTGGAACATTGTACGCCAAGTACATCCTGGTGTTCTGAGCCATGTTTTTGAGATCATTATCTTGCTGAAAATAATATCTCTGAGAAACGCCCAATTTTCCAGCACTTGGCTTCAAATTTCTCTTCAATATATGGATGTATGCACGATGGTCCATAGCTTCTTCAATTATCTCCAAGATGCCAACGCCACTAGCAGCCATACACCCCCATACTAGCACCCCGCCACCGCCATATTTTACTTTTTTTATTGTATTTTTTGGATTGTAAGATTTTCCCGGTTTTTTTCACACTCTAAGTTTGCCCTCAGAACCAAAAATGTTATAATTCGACTCATCGGAGAATATAACATTCCGCCAAACTCGAGAGATGCATTTTGGTATTTACAAGCGAAGCCCATACGCTTTTTGCGATTTGTTAGATTTATCAGTAAAATATGACGGCGGCGTGGTGCTAGTATGGGGGGTGTATGGGTGCTAGCGGCGTTGGCATCTTGGAGATAATTGAGGAAGTTATGGCCCACCGTGTATACATCGATATATTGAAAAGAAATTTTAAGCCAAGTGCTGGAAAATTTGGCGTTTCTCAGAGATATTATTTTCAGCAAGATAATGATCTCAAAAACATGGCTCAGAACACCAGGATGTACTTGGCGTACAATGTTCCACACATGTTTAAAACACCACCACAGGGTCCTGATCTCAACCCCATTGAGTATATGTGGAATATGCTTGAGAAAAGGATCAGGGCGCATCATATTAGCTCAAAGTCTCCACTAAATGATGTTCTTCAGGAGGAATGGGTGAAAATCGAACCACGCTTTGCACAAAAAGTTGTGCAATCGATGCCGGACCTTCTTAAAGCCCTTATTAAAAATATAGGCAACCCCCACAAAATATTAAAAAAAAACGTTCACAGTTTATAAGGATTTTTATTTACCTTGTTTGTGAGTGTACGAAGACTTTATTGGAACTAATTCAGTGACTTTGTTGCGATTTTAGTTAATAACTTTTGGATTAATTGATGAAATTGGTTTATTTTTTTGTTAAATTTAAGGAAATGGCTTAATAAACAAAGCTGTATTAAATTTTTTTTTAAATTCTTGCTACACATTACCTTTTTTGATCAATAGTTTTGACGAAGTGTTGTACGAAGACTTTAGTGGAACACTGTATTTTCATAAATGAATTATGTATATACGCCGGCCAGAAGCAGAACTCCAAAATATGCATGGAGTAAATCTCGATCTATTGGTCTGTGCTTTTCTCCGCATTTGCATTATTTGCATTCTTCATTTGCATTATTCATTAGTATTTAATACAATATTTGCAATTGGAGCCGGGAAAAATAGCAGAAAAGAATCTTTGATGTTTTTGACACCTAAAGTTGAGTAACGCGTTAGGTGCGAGACGCAAAAAGGATCGGTTTTTCTTCTCCATTGACCCTATGTGAAAGAATTGCTCCTACCCCATAGGGGGATGCGTCTGTTGACACAATTATAGGTTTCCCGGGATCATACAGCTCAAGAACAAGGTTCTGTGCCAGGAAAAGTTTGCTTTTGAAATACCTCTTCACATTCTGTTGACCATACAAATTGTTGACCCTTACGCAGCAAAGAGTGCAAAGTTTGAATCTCCGACGATAGATTCAGTATGAATCTCCCGTAGTAATTTAACAACCCTAAATACGCTTGTAGTTGCGTTATATTTTCGGGAGACGGTGGTGACATAATGGCTTCAATCTTTCATATGTTTGTCATATGTATTATCATTCATATGTATATGTATTCATATGTATTATCCTTCAATATGTATTATCATATATTCTTTCAATCTTTGATATGATATTATCATCTAAGTATCCCGCTACGGTGTGCAAACCTAATAGTATTTGGTCTATAATACTTTGGAAGACTGCAGGTGCACTAGCTATACCAAATGATAGACGGTTATACACAAAAAGCCCCTTATGTGTGTTGATTACAAGGATATTTTTTGAATCTTCAGACACAGCTATTTGCTGATAGGCCCCGGTGAGATCTAACACTCAAAAATACTTGCAATTACTCAGACTAGCGAACAGATCATCACAACAGGCAATGGCACAATAGGCAATGGGTAATGTTCCATCCTTATATACTTATTTACAGTATTTTTAAAATCCACACATGGACGAATAGTACTATCTTTCTTTGGCACCACTACAATTGGACTTGCTGTCTCCGCATATTTTGTAGGTGATATAATGCCTGTCTTCACCAACCGCTCTAGTTCAACTTCAACCCTTTCTCGTAACAGAAACGGTACGGAACAGCTTTTATGAAAAATCGTTTATATTCTGAATTGACAGCGATGTCAATTACATTGTCGATGACAGTAAAGTTTCTAATTGGTTTATCTAAATTTCCCGTAAATACCAAGGGATATTGCGCTTTTAGCCGTGATACTAACTCAAATTGTACCTGCTCACTCAAGACATTTATGGCGCTCAACTCACTTGTTAGCTTTTGCGAAATTAACTCCCTCCAATGGGGATAATATATAGTCTAACCAGGGCCTGTCCATTATAGGAATAAAATCTCTATCTGCCTTTACCACCATTAACTATCTGCCTTTACCACCATTAACTCTAGGAACACAGCATCTATTATAGATTCTGTACAATTTGGACTTTTATATCAATTTTTCCCGCAATGTCCACAGATTCACCAGTAATTACCTGTAACTTATTTTGACAAGAAACAATACTTATGGTTTTAAAATATTTAAGATATTTTCAAAAAAAATCTTAAAATCATGAGACAAAAATCGTCTCATCCTTAATCCATCAAAAAGTTTTGTGCTTCCTATCTCGAAAGAATCAGTTTACTTTTGTGATTTCTCTGACGTTTATTTGGGCACTAAAAAATTACAGTTTGTTGCTAAAATAGTTAATCTTGGTTATCGGATTAATACCAAACTCACATGTACTGATCATATTAATTATCTGATCCGTCAGATATACCTTACACTGCGAAGTCTCAAACAATAGGCTGCATTCACATCGCTTGAGATCAGGCGTAAACTTGTAATGCAGCTTATACTCCCTCATATAACGTACTCAAGTGTTATTTTCAGTAAGCTGGACTCGTCCTCGTACCTAAAGCTTTCTGTTGCTTTTAATAATGCCACTAGATATGTGTACGGTATACGTTATTTTGAGCATCTCGGAGAGTATAAGCGCGGTATAATAGGATGTGACGTTGTCAACTACCTAAATGCTAGAAACTGTATTTTCCTACACAAGCTTATCTACAAAAGGACGCCTTTTTATTTGTTTGATAAGTTGAGTTTTGGTCACTCCCAGAGAAGTGTCCTACTCATTATTCCACCCTTCAAATCGTTAAACACCTCAAGGTTCTTTTTTATCAATGCTGTCCGGGTATGGAATTCTTTGCCCAGTAACCAAATTCAGGGCAATTTCATCAACTGACATCTTCAAGCGTGCCATACTAATGGGGTCATTCTGTATCTTTCAACGGAAACGTTTACACCCGTTTTGCTTTGTGGTTTTCGTAAAACAGCTGATCGAAATACTGCTCAACGTACGCCGACGGTTCTTATCTATTTTGAAGCGGCAATCGCCGTTCCTTCCGATTTACAACAATACTTTCCAAGCTGTTTGTGTTTGCCCTGGAAAACGGAATTCAGTATCTTTTAAGAATGGAAATGCGGCCGTGTTTCTTTGTCAAATCCAACGTACAGAAAAAATCAAACGTTTGCCTGCGATCGGAGCAGGTGTGCTGTTTTTTGTTATATTTGTTTTTTGTATGATTATTATGGAACCTATAAAAAAATTTTCAATTTCAATTTTTATTTTTAAGTATTATCAATTTTTATTTTCAATATTTCACTATTTATAGCTATTTAAGCACACTATAATTTATAACATTCACGATGCTTATATAATAACGTGAGAAAAAGAGATCACAAAACAAAATTATTGAACGCATACAATTGCTTATAAGACGAAAAGAGCAAACTGTCTGTATAACATACACGAGTGTAGAATACAGAGCCAACCGTTCGGTCGTTGAAGTAGCCTGGAAAGTTGAACGAAACCGAGTTCGCTCAACGAAATCCATTGGAAAAGATAGTGAATAGAAATTTAAGAACACGGCGTTCGGTTGGGAACATGCACCGACGTTTCCGTTGAAAGATACAGAATGACCCCATAAAACACTTTTCTTCATGATACTTTAAATTATCTTTCTTTTTTTTTCTTTTATGTCTTATTTTCTAAACACATCAACATTATATTAGTTTAAACTTCTTTCTACTTATTTTTCTTATTATTATTATTATTATTATTAATATTATTATTATTATCATGAATATTTTGTACTATAAAAGAAATTTTTTCTTAGTGTACTGCCACTGTTAATTTAAGTTAAATAAATAAATAAATAAATATTGTACATAACTTATAATAGATTTTGCAGCTCCCGTGTCGATCTCCATCTGCAGATGTTTCCCATTAACTTCCAATGGTACGATAAGACGTTGACGCTCTTCTAAATTCAACACTTTTGATGATTCCATAACCAAGCTTACATCTTGCACGATAGTGTCTACGTTCCCCTTACCGGTATTTTACTGCAGTGGTTCCCAATATTCTTATTTGGTTTCCTGCACATTTTAGCAAAATGACCCTTTGCTCTACAATTGTTGCAAGTGACGTATAGTGCTGGACACTGAGTTCTATGACATGTGTTGCCATACCGGCTACATTTGGACGAAAGTTTATGTTAAATTGACATTTCTTTTTGCAGACGTGAACTGTCAGCGTTGACACTACATCTCTGTCGCTCCGCTAATACTAGGTTTTCTGGTGCGTACACCTTTTTCAGACCCGTTCAGACTAATTATGTCTACTACACAACAAATATGAATATAGAAGAAAAGAATTCAATAGAAGGAATAGTAAGATCATTGCACGACGGCTTCCTATTACAAGGAGACGAGCTTTTATATATGTACAAGTGTAATAAAAAACGAAACTCCAACTGGCGCAGATCAACCACCAATAAAGAGAAAACAGTATAGATTACCACCAGGAATATAGGGAAGGAATTAAAGCAGTAAGAGTGCGCCTAAAAGTATTGAAGTACGTGAAGTTAAATTCGTAGCGAACTTAACACGGACACGAGCCACAAAAAAATTTACCACTCAATTTTTTCAAATCCACCACAGTTCGCTACTTAGCGAATTTTTTATTTTCTTAAAATGTCTGCAATAATACTGAAAATATATTTTTATTAAATTATTATTCACGGGAATTACTATTTGTAATTAAAAATATTTTCAATGAACTCTGATTAGTTTTTTTGAGTTTTTGAAAATTCACTATTTTAGTAGTGATAAAGTGGCAAATGGCTACCTTGGAGGAGGTGTGCATCCATCGGACCTGAACTATTGGAAAGGAAATGTAATCAGGTTTCAAGGAATGTAACTCCCATGCTCGTGTGGATTCTCAGAGTATTTTTCCTGATTTTTTGAAAATTTACTATTTCAGAAATTCGCGGAACTGATCGGGCCTGAACTATTGGATAGGAAATGGAATCATGTTTTAAGTAATGTAACTGCCATGCTCCTGTGGATTCTCCGAGTATTTTTCCTGATTTTTTGAAAATTCCCTATTTCAGAGGTGAGTGGTCAGGATGAAATGGCAAATGGTTATTTTGTAAAATGGTTTTTACACACACAATTCTTAAAAATTTGCTATTGAGCTCTGCAAAGTTTTTGTACACCACTTTCACTTTCAAGACTCGGGAATGTAATGGTAACAATAGCATTTTTGCCGGAAGTATCCATACAAAAATGCAAATTTTGAAGAATATATTGCTTATAAACAGTAACAAATTATATATACCCCTTTGTTGGATTTCAATATCACCAATGTAATGAGCTACTGTATATAAGCTGAGGTTGGTAACTGAGTACGAAATATAGCTTGGCTACCTCTCATTAGGTAAAAAGAGTTATAAGAATGCTAGACATAACAAAAAATTGAAAAAAGTTGGGGAATACTACACAAAAAATCAAGGAGTTTGAAAAAAAATTTAACACCTGAGGGTACCATATAATCGTTGACCGGCACGAAGATATGAACCTGTAAACCGGTTAAAGAAAAAAAAAAAAATGGATGGTATTTCCAGGAGAGGCATGAAATACTGCATGTATATATATTGTATTTTCACCCTTTACTTCCTTTCTAAAATATCGCCCATCGATGCACCAAGGTAGCCCTTAGCCACTTCATCCTGACCACTTACTCACTACTAAAATAGTGAATTTTCAAAAATTCAAAAAAAATACTCGGAGAATCCACACGAGCATGGGAGTTACATTCCTTGAAACCTGATTCCATTTCCTTTCCAGTAGTTTAGGTCCGATCGATACACACCTACTCCAAGGTAGCCATTTGCCACTTTATCCTGGCCACTTACTCACTCATTTGCCACTCACCTATGAAATAGTGAATTTTCAAAAAAATCAGGAAAAAATACTCGGAGAATCTACGCGAGCATGGGAGTTACATTCCTTAAAACATGATTCCATTTCCTATCCAATATTTTAGGTCCGATCGATGCACACCTCCTCCAAGGTAGCCCTTTGCCACTTCATCCTGACCACTTACTCACCTCTGAAATAGTGAATTTTCAAAAAATCAAGAAAAAAACTCGGAGAATCCACAAAATCATGGGAGTTACATTCCTTGAAACCTGATTCCATTTCCTTTCCAATAGTGCGGGTCCGATCGATGCACACCTCCTCCAAGGTAACCACTAGCCACTTCATCCTGACCACTTACCCACCTCTGAAATAGTGAATTTTCAAAAAATCAGGAAAAATATTCGGAGAATCCAAACGAGCATTAGAGTTAGATTCCTTGAAACCTGATTCCATTTACTTTCCAATAGTTCAGGTTCGATCGATACACACCTCCTCCAAGGTAGCCATTTGCCACTTTATCACTACTAAAATAGTGAATTTTCAAAAACTCCAAAAAACTAATCAGAGTTCATTGAAAATATTTTTAATTACAAATAGTAATTCCCGTGAATAATAATTTAATAAAAATATATTTCCAGTATTATTGCAGACATTTTAAGAAAATAAAAAGTTCGCTACGTAGCGAACTGTGGTGGATTTGAAAAAATTGAGTGGTGAATTTTTGTGGTTCGTGTCCGTGCTAAGTTCGCTACGAATTTAACTTCACGCACTTAAAGTTTTGACAAAATTTAATTGAACGAAATAGTTTTATGTATTTAAATTTTTAATTTATTTAGATTTTTCATTGCATAACAATAACTGTTAGATGATAGAATTATTACATATAGTAGATCACCGTGGAACTAATCGTACTCAATCGTGCTTTTAGTACTCAAGAAAAGTGGTAAGGACGGGGAGCAAAAATGGAGTAATAGAAATAGGCAAAAAATGGAATGAAACTACAATCAAATCAAGTTTTTCCGATTTCTCGTATTGTTTTTAAAATTTTCAGACTTCTCTCGAAATCTTAGAGAAATTAGGGTATAGCAGATATTTTACAACGCTAGATTTAGCAATTGGATATCACCAAGATTTAGTAGATAATAGTGACAAAGAAAAAACAGCCTTCAGCAGAGGGTTAGGACATTTCAAATTCTTGGTGAAACATTTAGTCTAACAGGCACCCCAGCGACATTCCAAATGATAATGAATTATACTAACAGGTCTACAAGGCATCTACTGTTTTGTTTATTTAGTTGAAATAGTTATCTACGGTGGAAACCGAAAACAACACCAAGAAAGGTTATGTAAGTATTATAAAAATTATGAGACCACAATTTAAAACTAAATATAGAAAAATTCAAATTTATAAGGAAATGGTTTATTAGGTCACAAATGTTCGGAACAGTGTAATTTCTTTTGACTACTAATTCAAGTAATGAAGCATGCCATGAGCATGAGCATGAGCAGTACTTTCTCAAGGAAAAAATATATTCCACAATAGAAACGGAATTTTCTAGGCATCGTTTGGGCAACAAAAAAATTCAGAGCATACCTTTCTGCCAGAGATTTGAAAATTTTTACAGATCATCATCCTTTACGAGGAAGAGTTAACTTATAGGAGCAGATTTCACGTCTAGCCAGACTTCGGCACAAATTGCCCGAATACGACTTTGCCATCATATATAAACCACGAAAGAAAAACCTAAATACAGATGCATTAAGTAGAATTCATCAAGACACAAAAAACTTCAAAAAATTCAGTGGAAACAAAAGCAGTAGAAAAATATAAAAAATCAATACCCACCTGTGTGTACCAAACAAATGAACCAGGAGTACAGTGACATTAATATCAGATCCAAAGGAAATAGAAAGAATGGTTAAAGACTTCCACAATTCATCCCTAGGAAATCAGGGTGCGGTGAAAGCATATTCAAAAATTCGGAAGCAATTTAGATGGCCAGGAATGCAGACGAAAGTGAAGGAATTCATAAAAAACTGAGCGAAGTTTCATGTCCAAGATATTCTCCGATGATGAGGAGACGGTGTCTCCAGTGTTAGTTAAGTCAACTGCAAGAAAATGGTTGGCGAATCTGAAAAACGGCGACTTCGAACTCAACGACACGCCTCGCAGTGGAGGACCTTCGGAATTCGACGAGGAGCGTTTTAAGGCACATCTGAAGGAAGACGGTCGCGAATTAGCAGAAAAACTGAGCTGTAATCATCAGGCTATTTTCAATCATCTTCATTCGATGGGATTAGCAGACAAATATGGAGCCTGGTTTGCCTCACGAGGTTACTGAAAACAATAAAGAAAATCACCTTCAAATTACTTCGCAACATGTAACCCGGCACCGAGCAACACGTGGGCATAAGCAACGTTTTCTGCACCGAATCATCACGTAAGAATAAAATGGTGCCTATACGCTAATATGTGGCAAAGAAAGCAGTGGGTGGCCCCGTACTCTCGGAGTTTGCACCGAGTGATTGCCGGTCCCTGTCGAACCAACTGAGGGGTGTTATATTCGACAACGATAAAGACGTCAAAAGCTGGGTGAACGATTTCTTCGACACCAGACCGGCCGATTTTTGATAAAACGCCATCAAGCCATTGGTCATTCTACCAACTTATTAGCCAACGCAATATAGTATATTGAGAATAATATAAAAACTAACCCTGAATTTTTAATAATTCTAAACTTAAACATTCAAGTTACCTAAATCAATGGAATACAGGAATTAATTAATTCTTTTAACGAAGAAATTAATTTAAGAACTGATGGACATTTTTTTATCTCTATTGAGGTATATAGAACCTCTTCTGTTCTTACCATTTATTAATAACTTGCCTAGGATTTTCAAAACGTGTACATGCTTGATGCACGCGGATGACGTAAAATTATTCATGACTGTTTAAGACCTTCGTAATTGTACATTGTTTCAAGATCACATACATTATTAGCCAGCGCAATATAGTATATTGAGAATAATATAAAAACTAACCCTGGATTTTTAATAATTCTAAACTTAAACATTCAAATTACCTAACTCAAAGGAATACAGAAATTAATTCCATTTCAGAATTAATTAATTAAAAATTTGGAAAAATTTTGGGAATTGGAAGAAACATTTCCTATTGCATGTACATTCACCGCAAGTGAACGTTTTTTGTTAATCTTAATCGTTTTTACCCATTAGGCAGGCGGTTAGCGAGAGACATTCCATTAAAACAACAATACTCCGAGTTAACAGTTAAGTCCGAGTTTAACCTGCTAGACCACCGGAGCTCAAGTGTCTTTTGCTCCTACTAGCAGCTCCTTTTATAGTGTCGGGCTGCCAGGGTTGTATCACGGATGATCAGCTGTATGTTTCTTTTTCATCCAGGGTTGCATTTTTCTTACTACTAAACTACTTGTTGGTTTACACATAAAATTAATAATACAAAATATCAATAACTCACCAACATAAATATCAATAATTCACAAACGTAAAAATATTCAATAATTCACAAACATAAAACATTACTAATTCAAAATATCATAAATGTTTCTTCTTCTTAAAATTAAAGTATAATAATATCATTAATAATTGTGTGGATGCAAACGAGCCTAGCGACTTGCATCTTTACATAGCCCAACGAGTAAAACAAGTTATTAATATAAGAGACGTACTCCTGTGGAATCTCTTTAACTAATTTAAAGTTTATAAAAAGCTGCTCGCACTTATCGAGTTCTGACCGAATTGCGAAGAAGTCTTTAGCAATTTCTTGAAAGTTCAACAATACTTGGCGTAATAATCCGTTGATCTGAACCGTTGGCAGAACAAGCGTACGTCCTCCATCTACGCCAATCAAGTCAGCCATTTGGCCAGTTAGGCCTGACATGAAATTCCGCAATGATACATACAGCCGGATCAGTGCTTATGCGCACCTGTTCATTACCTCTATTTACAGATCTTGTTTTGATATTATTAGTGTAATTTTTGTCAATTTCATTCAAATTAATATACGAACCCCGTTAAAATCAACGTTAGCCTGCATTTTTCCATCCGGTAAAAATATGTCTTGTCATATAATCATAAATCCTATAATTCCTGTTGATTGCAATGTAAAGTTGATCTTCAGATTTGCAAATTGTTCCCTAGGTAAGAGTGGTATACTTGGAACCAAAAGGCAACTTCAAAGCTACTGGTTGATGCCCATCGATGTAGAAAGTTGTATGAAACCCTAAATAACTCTAGATAGACTGTTATGATAACTAACGACTATCTTACACGACCCTTTTAGCTGTTATTGCTTTTGACACTATTTTGTTGACGATTGATACTTTCAACTGAAGGAAAAATGCTCACGTATGTTGTTGTTTTCAATCTCTCTTATATCGGCATATCGAACATATTGGCAACTGACACATTACAATAGCATGGTGTCATGAAATCGAAATATGTTCATCCGCATTGTAGCCACAACATCGGCAACTGATTGTTGAGCATTTTGATATTCCGTTAGAATTGATGTTTTTTTGGGGCAATAAAAGTTTTGAAATTTGGCAACAATACAAAATTCATTCCGCTGCTTGCCGCTGCTGTACTTTGCTACTACGCTGATCCGCTTTAATGCACCTGTGCCATCGTCTCCGTGAACTGCTGCGCATCCATCTTTGTATATAAGCCGGCTTTTTTTTTGAAAGTTGGCTAAATCCATTTATGTTAAATTCGAAATTTTTGGTTAGGGTTTGTGTTCTGACATAATTAACATTATTAAAAAAATAATGCTTTTGATGGTTATAATTGAACTACAGTAGCGGACATAAAAATCCGGACACCTAAAAAATTATTATATTTCCCATTTATTTTTTTACTTGCGAATATTTTATTAAAAAACCTTTTACCAATGAATATTTCTGTCCTTTAACTACCTGTAACATATAATTAGCAAGGTAATAAAAAGCCTGTTTTTTGTTTAAAATGGTAGAATGTTTATTTATTATTATTTTTTTTACAACATTTAACAAGACTTTCCATAACTTTTTTACCTCCTTGTTTTTATGACCATATTAATGCGATCAGGCATTGAGCCAATCAAATTGTGTCTGCGCTGTGATACCCTCATACTAGACTTCCACGATAATGCGGTCTAATTCAGGTAAAGTCCTGGGCTTCCTCTTTGTAACTACTACTTTCATAATGTGCCAGATGTTCTCGATTGGGTTGCGATCAGGGCTATTTCCAGGCCACTCCATTGCCGAAATTCCGACTTTTGATAAGTAATACTTTACCTGCACAAAAATTAACGAATTTGACAAATAAAAATGTTTGTAATTATTAGTCAATTCTACAATCATCCATAAAATAGTATTACTTACCAATTTTGCACGGTGACAAGGCGCAGAATCATTCTGGAATATGACGTTGCCTAGTAGCGAAAATTGTTGCTCCACCGAGGGGATTTAATTTTCTTCCAGTAGGCGCTGGTACATAACTGCATTCGCTGTTTGGTGTAGAAGAACCAGCTGTTCATGCTAGGAAAAACAATGTACGTTTAATGCATTCGTCGCTGTAACGCTCGCCTTTTCTTCGCCTCACGTACGAAATTCCATCGAATCCAAAAAATGTTAAACTTGCATTCGTCTGAGAAGATCACTTCTCTCTAATTCACCACAGCCCGATTCTGGAGTTCTTTGGCCCAATTTAGGCGCTTTTGACGCATTTTTGCTGTCAAGAGAGGCTTCTTGGCAGGACGGCGCGCGCATAAGCCGGCTTTTGTGAGTCTTCTACGAACAGTTCTTGTGCTGATTTGGGTTCCATTGTCTTCTTCAAACTCTTTTCTAATATCCTCAGACGTTTTGAAGCAGTTTCGAAAGCTTATGCGTTTTAAAAGGCGATCCTCTGTCCCATTGGTCTCTCGGACCCGTCCTGATCCTGGTTTCCGCTGCAAAGATCCAGTTTCATTATGCTTTATTAAAAAGTCGCTGATGGACGATTTGCTGAATCCAATTCTTCCACTAATGTCTTGGAGACTCAGCTTTTCCGCCCGCAATGCCAAAATCTGAGCTTTATTGGCGCAACTAATATTTTTTAAATTTGGCATTTTTTTGCTTTTTTTAAATTTGTATGGCACTTGTCATGCAAGTAACAACAGAATGATAAAAAAATGCACATAATGCATGTATTTATACAAAATAATTGCCCTACTTACAGACCCTTGTACCTGGGGAGTACTACAACCCTTTGAATGCATCCCCACTACCTGTCCGGATTTTTATGTCCGCTACTGTATTTTGAAAATGGATCACTTATTTAATTCATAAAACAGTCCCTTCAAAAAATAAATTCCCCTGAAATAAAAAATGTGTACAACTATGTAATAATTAAAAAATATTCAACTTTTATTTTTTATTAAGGAATTGTTACATTAAAATGAGTAATAATATGCGAATAATTATTAATTCTTTTCCAACCTGGCTTTTTGTCCCATCTTATACGGAACACCCTGTATATCGGAATACATACATAGATAATTTCTGCTTACTGTTTTTGAAAGCCAAATACTTTACTCCTTAGCCTTCTGTTTTATTGCGGTTTCTATGTAAAATAGTTTTTAGAACATTAATACCAGACTTGAAATTTTGAAAAAAAAAATTGTGATTTCAGCGAATAATAGCCTATATTTATATAATTTTATGGATTCGTAGAGTACCAGAGTTTTTAAAGCTATCCACTAAGGAATTACCTTTTTAAATTTTTAATTTAGAGTTGAAAATTTAAGTCTGACTAGTTCGAACTTTTCTAGCTTCCATTAATGTTACGAAGCTGATTATTTTATGCATGAAAGTACAATTCTTAAGGAATGAGTTAAAAAAAATTTTTTAAAAAATTATAGCCTATGCGATCGAAAATTTTCAAAAACCAATTAAAAAACATATCTACGAAAAAGCGCGGAACATACATAAGGATGATTCGGATAACCCTTAATATGAGGCACCTAAATTTTAGCTGTGGACGTCACTGCTCCGGTGTAGTTGTTGTGATCTTGTAAAATTTTATTGCATAATATTCTCCATTTGAACTAATCGTCAAATAGGACTTAAAACTCACTATAAAAATAAATATTCTATCATTTCATTGACCTTATTCACTCGGGATTAAATTTGATTACGCCTTTAATTGAGGATTCCTCCTCGTTTTCCCTTTTTTGTTGTTCATAATTAAAATTAATTTTCTAAAACCAAAAAAAAAGAATACTGGAAACTGGCAACAGTAAATATTTCGTTACAAAAACATTGAGAACACATGATCCTCTCAGTGTTTCTGAGGGCACATGTAAAAAAAAAATTTGTATAGCGTCCTCACACATATTAAATGCGCACGTGATTGTGTATTTACCCTGTTATGGATTTCCCTGTTACTGAGACATTTTCACTGTTCAGAAAATTTGATTTAGTATTGTTTTTAATAAAATCGAAATAAATAAAAGAAAAAAAAGGAAATTAAAGACCAATACATATTTCCACGAACGCTTAATATAAATCTTACCTCCGCAACCAGCACATATTTTATGTGAACAGTTTGTGTTTGTTATTCGTTGGTGGTGGTGGTAATCACTACATAAGTCATCGATTAGCGTTAGGTTTTGAGAATGCAACTCCGTGTTTGTTTCACCATCAAATCCTCTATTAACAGGCCCATTTCGATATCTAACTAGTATAGGTGAACATTTATTATCTGGGCTTGGCGAGTTATGATGATGGGGTGAAGACACTATATCCGAATACGGATGATAAGGTGTATTCATTGCTACTGCCGACGCCAGTTTGTAAAAAATATTCGCATTAAGCGTTATTTACAGGTAATTAAATGATGTACCTAAAATAAACACACACACTTTAGGTCGCAGGAACAATATTTATACATCTAAATTATTATATTGTCACAAGTAACAATTTTTGCTGTACATACTATAGAATAATATACAATACAATAATATACATATGTACGACGAGTTGTTGTATGTCGCGATCGCAATTTCCAGTCAAGCTTTCTTTAAAGTAAATTCGAAAGCCAAACCAACAACCACCGCACCTCGCTTGGTCGCCAGAAGCTTTAGTCAAGCTTTACAAAGCTAGGCCAGCAACCATAGCATTTTGCATGGAATGGTTTGTGGAAGCTAACTTTCAGTAGCAAGCTCCCAAACCATAAAATAAAAAAAGCTTAGCTTGGAAAAATAAAAGATCCAAAACCAAACGTGGAAGAATTAAATTGGGAACGATTTAATTCTACCGATATTGAAATTGCGAAAATTGTGAAATAATGGAAATTGCGACACGCGCCAACACCGACCCACTTTGGTTCGGTCGACGGGTGCGTCAACCAAGCCAAAGTGGAAAAAAGGAAAAGATTCCAACGGGAGTCTTAAAAATATATCAGAGCAAAGAAGTCGTCTTTAATCGCGTATAAAGTCGCGGATTAGTTTATATTAAGAATTGTAATTAAAAGTAGTGTTAAGTGTTACATTGAAAGTATTAAATATAAAGCAATAAAAAATAACGTAATACAAATAAAGTAATCTAAACTAACCGAATAAATAAAGTAATTACAAATCAACAAGAAGTTTCATTCGTTGCCTTGAGGACAACGACCACCAGAAGTCCCTATTCGCTACTAGCACTACAACATTTTGGCGCAGCCGGTTTTTCGAGCCGAGGATCGCTCGAATAGGAGAAAAGTAAGTAGAACGGAATACTTAAATAATTAAAAACCTAGTAGATTAGTAGTTTAGGAAAAAGAATAAAGTAAAAAGTGAAACAATAATTTAGAAATAAAGTTGCCAGGAAATTTCAAAAAGTGAAATAATAATGTTAGGATTAAATTGAAATCGAAAGTATTAGAGAGACCAAATAAAATTAAAATGCAACTTCAATTTACCTTGAATGTGTGTGAAAAATTTAAGTGGAAAGTAACTTTAGAATAAAATAAATTAGAACACGACATATCTTTAAATGAAATAAAATAAATAAATAAGATATGGCTGTAGCATTTTAAGTGAAGGAAGAAACCAATAGGTGAACGAAACACAAGGAAACGTATAGTACGAAAACTTTGGAACTAGTGAAAAGTAAAGTACGTTGTAAAGTTATTAAGTGGCAAGTGCCTTAAAATAACTACAGATTTAAAATAATTGGATTCTACATTTATTTAACTACATTTACATTAATTTTCAGCGTTGGCAGTCGGTTCAAGTTCCGAATGCCAACAAATCAGCATATGTATATCCTGGTGAAAGGTACTGGTTCATGTGCTAGTTATCTTTCGTTAATGCCAGTAATCAACAGCAACGACACACAGTGGCCGGTTTTTGAACTTAGCGGTCAAAAATCCATATCTTTTGACTCTCTTGGAATATTTTATTCCGATTTTTTTTTTGTTGGATTCTTCTAATCTTAAGCTTTAATGTGAAACTACAATCATAAAAATCGATTGTTGAAAACCAGAGATTTGAGAGTTTCAATCAGGGTACCTACTAAAATTTTCTTAAAAGCCTCAAAAAAGCGATTATAAAAATAATATGTTTCTTCTTATTTAATGATTAAAGACTTTTTATTATCAGTAACGAACATATTAATAAAATACATCAATAAAAATAAGGTAATAAATAAGGAACTAATGCAAATTAAACAATTTTTTCAAAACATTCATTGATAGAATTCCGCTCATCTAGCAGTAAATTTTGTGCATCAACTATCTAACTCGATTGAGCTAGATTTCCATTTTTGGCGGATATTTGAAATATATGGATCCGATGTGCACAGCAAAACTGCAAGCAGATCCTCATTGGTACAATATCTTGAAATTTTCCTTGTGTTGTATTCCTGAAAGAATTTGTAATCCTTGTTTCTTTTTTCTTGTGCTTCTTCAGAAAGATCACCAAATGGAAATATACTATTTTCAATAATTTGCTCGCCATGATAAAGAATTTTATGAATGGTTGATGGCATATTCCTCCAGGGATATATTTCGTTGTAACTTTTTTGGCATCAATCATCCTGCTGCATGTTATAACTTTTATTATTATTTTGAATCGCTTAATTAATTCAACGTCCACTCCTGTAATGAAAGCTGCCGTCTCAGGATCTGAGAAAAATCTTCTACCGGTGTTTCCATCATTCGTATTTCCCTCTCCTTGTTTTGGCTGGTCAATTAATTTTAATTATTATAGCCCTATTTCATGATATTGTTCCTGTATTTGGCTGTTTTTCAGTTTCCGTTTCTCCTTATTCTCTAACCGTTCCTATGGCTCCAAATTCTAAATCATAGCCCAATTTCAGTATATGTTCCATGAAACGAATTCTATTGTGAAGAGGCGACAATCCGAATTCGTATGCCTCCTCAGAATAATTGGCATCTGCTGGTGCTTGGCTTAGTGTACTCGCGGTTTGATGGCATATAATAGAGCTAGAGGATGCCTTAGTATCAGTTACGGCTTGTCCGACTTTTCCATCAATCATGATGAGCAGAAGTTTGAAATCTATTTGAATAATATGGCCATGATATTCAAATAGCCGCGGCTGAAGTTCATCAATTTGCCTCCTAATTTCATTAACTTCTTCGGTTATCACATCACTTACAAAGGCCAAGACTTTTCACATAATTCTCTTCCAATGAAAGCAATAATCTCTTCACATATGCAGTAAGAGCTAATTACCTGAAAATTAAAAAAACCCTAATTACTGCAAACTATCCGACCTTTCCATACTTTGAAATATATGTATATATAATTTGAAAGAAAAGTATAACACTAACGAAGAAAAAATAACGGAAAACATATTAAAAACGTTTTGCAGTGTGTGACTTTGACTCATATAATGGGCTTTAGCGCCCGGTGGGACAAACCTATGCAAACATAATGGGTATGGGCTTTTAGAGAAAACTTTCAGCTTTACAATGGTGTAAAGTTTGTTTTGGAGCCTTTTGGAGCAAAAAAGTCCTGCTCCAAAATACGATGAAATTTAACCAAATTTGGCGCATTTCTGCAATTCTTGTTACGTAATAACTATACCACAGTTTTACTCAATTGTAATAACATTTGACAACGAATATATCCAAGAATTGAATAAAAAAAATCGGAACTTAATATCTGAAATATTGACAGAGATATGGATATCTAAATCTGGAAAAAGTTTAAAAAATGTGTTTATTTTAGTTGAAAATAAAAAGTGCTGTTTTTTATTATTGAAGTTTTATTATTTATTATTCTCTTCAGTAAATAACAATTATATAACAATATAACCAACAGTGTACATTGCGAGATCAGTAGTTGAAACTAGTGTCGATCTCAACTTAATATTAATTGACATTAAATTAAAACAATTGAAAATAAAAATATATGACAGATAATTAAAAATATACAGATAGAAAAAGAAAATAAATATTTTTGAATATGAAGAGTAAAATTAAAATTAAAAAAAAATTTTTAAATTGCAATAAAATGGAAGTTAAAAATAGGATAAATGAAACAGAATAAATATGAGAAATAAACATGAGAATATTAAACACTAACTAACGAAATTACTAGGACACAATACGCACAAGTGCAGTGACATCACAAGGGTTGAACAACATTAGCCACAGTTTCACCTCCTGTAAGAACCGACCCACTACGCGAAGACTTCTTATATCAGGTGGCAAGCAGTTAAAAAGCCGAGGAGCACTAGACAGATAGAATCTAAAGTAGAGTTGCAGGTTATGCGATGGAACTGTTGCAAAATCCGAATTCTGACCTCTCAGTGTGTATGCTGGATTTCTTGTGCCGAAGAAGAAACCAGTGTTAGCCAGATTAGTAAAATAAGTTTTTAGAATTTTATAAAAATAAAGGTGCTTTAGGGGAAGAATATTGAGTTCTTTGAAAATTGGAAAGCTACTATCATACCGGGATTTATTACTAATTGTTTTAATTGCAAGCTTCTGAATCGAGTATAATGCGTTAATATTGTAGTTAACAGTTCCACCCCAACAGACTAGGCCATACTCAAGTTTAGAATGGAAGATTCCAAAATAAATCCTACGTAAGAGGTTAGGAGAGCAGCATTTTTTTAGTAGAAATAGTTGCCTAGTAGCACATCGTAGGTATTTAGTTAGAACGTCAGTATGACCAGTCCAATTCATTTTGCTATCTAAATGAAGTCCTAAATATTTATATGAATTAACGCAACCAATAATACAACAACTTGGGCAGCAGTTCGCAGAGTTATTATTGGTCAGGTAATTGGTAGATGAGGGACATATATCCCAAGTCAAAGGTACATTTTTGCAGGCTGGACCATGGAATACGAAGTTATCAATAACAGGCGGTTTACCTCTAGCACAAAATAACATAATTTTAGACTTCTCACTTAGAACAAGCTTGTTCATAAGAAACCAGTGTCTCAGTAGTATTAAGTCGTTATTGATGGCCACAGTCAGTCTAGGAATCGAATCACTTGTATAAGTACAGGCCAGATCATCAGCAAACGCGACTGGCTTGCCGGAGAAGCCGATCGACAGCAGAGAATTTATAAAGATTAGAAACAGAATTGGCCCTAGCACCGATCCTTGCGGAACGCCAATATTGATTGTAGCCATAGGCGAGAAGTCACCACCAATTCTAACTCTCTGCTGTCTATCAGTTAAATAAGACCGAAACCAATTTTGGACGTTATCTCTAAATCCACAACCGTACAGTTTATCTAAGAGTATTATATGATCCACAGTGTCAAAAGCTTTCTTAATGTCAATGAATAGCGCCGCAATAATCGGCTTATTATTCATGCTGTTATAAATATTACAACAAAAGTTAAGTAGAGCGTCTTCAGTGGACGTTCCCTCACGAAAACCATATTGACAATTATTAAAGAAACTTTTTTTATTGAGAAAGTTCGCGATTCTTGTTTTAACTGCTTTCTCAAAAATTTTCGAGAACGTCGGCAGGATTGAAATCGGCCTGTAATTATTCAATGACAACTTATCACCTTTCTTATGCAGAGGAATAACCTCAGCCACCTTGAGTCCAACCGGAAAGATACCCTGTTCCATACTATCATTAAAAATAACTGACAGTATTTCAGCAATATAAAGACCAATATTTTTTAAAAAGTTACTTGAGAAGCAATGTGAAGTAGATGAATTGGAGCTTTTTAAGGAATGAATGATTGAAAATATTTCAGAGGCAGAAATAGGCTCGAAGAAGAAGCTCTCTGCATAAAAAACAGCATTAAAATTGCAATCACAAGAGACAGCATTAGCCCCATTGGCTGTGATAACATCAGTCGCTACATTTGAGAAAAAAGTGTTGAACTCATTAGCTATTGCCTTTGGAGATGAAATAGAACTATCCTCGGTGTCAATTTTAGAGATGATAAGGTGATTTTTCGTTTTACCCAGCAAGTCGTTTATAAGGCTCCATTCTTTCTTTGGAGAACCCTTTAGCTTATTAAACTCATTTATATAAAATTTTTCTTTTGCTAAAGCTACATCTTTGATGATTGTTTTACAAAAATATTTATACCGGGCTAGCAACGCCATATCCAAGGGTTTTTTTTTTGTTTTTATGTACAATTTATTTTTTAGACGAATCAGTTTTAAAAGCGCCGAAGTCATCCAGGGTTTTAACCTCTTGTCTTTTGCACGCTGAGAATTACCATACGAACAGCTAGTAGTATGCTTAGACAGTATATCAATAAAGTTATCATAAGCCACACTGGGATCAGATGCATTGTAGACTGTTGCCCAAGTCTCGGTTGCAAGTTTATGATTTAAGGCAGCAAAATCTGTTCTGCGGACAGAATACGTGCAGGATCGAGCGATAGGTTTCTTCATCATGACATCATGAAATCCAAGGCAAGTTAAACAGTGATCAGAGAAATGCAGATCAGCAGTTGAGCTACTAACTCCGATTTTATTTATTGCATTACAACGGACAAAAATGTGATCAATACTTGATTCCGAAGTATTTGAAATCCTAGTGGGATCATTTATACAAGACTCAAGCCCATATGACATTAATAACAACAAATAATCTTTTGCAAAAGGAGACTCATCTAAGATGTTTATATTAAAGTCACCTAGTAAAACAAGATTATTCGGCGTTGTGGTAGCCAATATTTGGTTAAGGTCGCTTAAAGCGTTGTATTCGGGACACGTGAGTGAAATCGGTAAATGGCAATAAACGTAAATGAGAAGCCAGAGATTCTGCACTTTAGCTTAATTCCATCAAGACTACTTAAGCAGAGACATGAATAGTCGCATATAATGTCATCACGAACAAAAGCTGCCACGCCACTAGCGGCATAAGAATTATTGCAATTATAATAATAAATGTAACCAGGAACATTATATAACGATTGCTCTCCATCAAAAATCCAAATTTCAGATAAAAATATGAAGGTTGGCTTTGAAATCAGAGAATTAACATATAGCAAGAAATGGTCAAGGTTCTTACGTAGACTACGAATGTTTTGATGAATTACATAAAAGCTAGTTTGTTCAACCCTATTAGTGATACTTTCAAACGAAGTGGACTCACAAAGGCGAGGTGGGATGCACAAACAGTTGGAGTTAAAAGTACTAACCATTAAAATTTAAGTTCGTTTTTGTAGATCATCTAAAGATGAAATCACCACTGCCTTAACACCATCCCTTTTTCTCACTAAAACTTTACCATTTCCAACCCATAGATATTTATAGTTTAGATCACTTTTTACTTTTTGCGCAGCTTTAAAAATATTCCTAGTTGTAGGTGACAGACAATTATTAATATAGATTTTTTTATTGTTGTCGCAACCGAAGAGACGCGTAGTAAGCCCTAATCTATTCTCATACTTATTTCTTAACACAGCACTTTTTACATGTTTAGACACAAACTTAATTGTAATAATATTTTTAACAGAGGAATCAGACTGTTTATTTATTGACCTAACGAAGCAATCATCAATCATCTCCGGACCGATATTCAGCTTAACACCTTCAGAAAAAATTTTGAGAGCAGCTTCAAGTCCATTTTGTTTGCAATGCTCTCTTGGTACACCACTAATTTCAACGCATTTTTCTCTTCTCTTCTCAGTCAAATAATCAACTTGTTTCTGGAGAGCCAGCACCTGTGTTTGCAGTACCGTTTTATCTTTTTGAAGAGACTCGATAAGCTGGAGAGCATTAGTATTTAAACTTTTGAGAGATAAAATTTCACGATAAAGAGTCTCAAGAGTTACAGCTTCTAATAGAGCAGGCTGAGAGCTGCATTGTACTCTTTGACCTTCAAGATTGACTGAAGCATCAGTGCACAAATTAGAAGATGTGTTATTGCTGCAAACAGCAGCGTCAGCTTTTTGTACGTCTTTTCCATGTGACCGCACTGCCTTTGATGTAGTTCTGCTTTTAGATAAATGCAGAGATTGTTGTTGCTCCTGCTTCTGTTTCTGATCAGGGTTACGCTCTGTGGGAGAAGCCTCCGCTTCACGCGTAACGGTATTAGAACGGAGGGAGCCACGTCTAGCAGCCGCACATTTCGAACAACGAAAATGATTTTTCGACAACTCCATAAACGCAATATCAGCTGGCAAAATATTTACACATTTGCAGTGAAAGAATTCATTGCAGTCCACGCATTTTATTTTGTCTTGACCGCGGTCAACTTTGAGATTACACACACACGGCATTGTAACTAAAAATCACGAGGAGTAAAAAAGAGTACGTGCTGATACGGCTAGTGCACACTCAGTCTTGTGCACTAGCCGTATCAGCACGTACTCTTTTTTACTCCTCGTGATTTTTAGTTACAATGCCGTGTGTGTGTAATCTCAAAGTTGACCGCGGTCAAGACAAAATAAAATGCGTGGACTGCAATGAATTCTTTCACTGCAAATGTGTAAATATTTTGCCAGCTGATATTGCGTTTATGGAGTTGTCGAAAAATCATTTTCGTTAAATGACTAACTTAAATAAATTTAAGAATTTATTTAACGTGGTAAAATTCAAATGATAAACGCAAATTGTTAAAAAACATGAATCCAATCCAATACTAAAACAAAACGCGTAAAGTATACGGTTAAGTTGTATAATTTCGGGTGTGTCTTAGACGTTTGACTTCAAATTACAAAGTGCGTGAAGTTAAATTCGTATTTGAGCAAGTTAAATTCGTTTTTGTGCGAGTTAAATTCGAATTTAACTTAGCCAAGACACAAACCCAAGACACATTCAAATATTTGTTTTGTATATTTCACACACTTCACCGATAGATTGGTTAGGAGAAGGGGTCACTGGAAAGGAAGACCTCCGCGTGCGTTCATGAAACACATGGCCATCGGAAGAGACTCCATATAGGAGGAAAATATCAAAAAATTAGGAAGCCCTCTGTAGCCGTTTTTTTTAAATCGACTCTGAATATGCGACATTTTTGTATGGCCAGACTGGGTGGATGCAGTGGTCACTGATCAGGAAGACCTCCGCGTGCGTTCATGAAACATATGGCCACTGATAGATACTCCACATAAGAGGAAAATATCAAAAAATTAGGAAGCCCTCTGTCTTTTTAAATCGACTCTGAATATGCGACATTTTTGTATGGCCAGACTGGGTGGATGCAGTGGTCACTGGTCAGGAAGACCTCCGCGTGCGTTCATGAAACACATGGCCATCGGAAGAGACTCCATATACACTACCGGCCAAAAGTTTCGAAGCACCCTTGAAATTTCCACAAATCTTAACAATAGTTATCCAAAGCTTTTAAAAATAAAAAGTTTAATTGTAAATTTTAAAGTTTATTACATTTCCTTACAAATTACATTAAAATTATATTTTAGGATAATTTTTATTATCAAAATTTTTACAAAAACGTCTAAACTGATTTTTCATCAAAAAATCCCCCTTTGCACTGAATAACTTTTGCTACAATTCTTTGTATTCTGGCGATTAATTTCTTTATGGTTTCCTGTTGTATATTGTTCCATGATTCCAACAATGCATTCCACATTTCCTCTGTCGACGTAGTCGCTTTTTCTCGCATCTTTTGGCCCAGCTCAACCCATAGAAGCTCTATTGGATTGAGATCGGGTGACTGGGCAGGCCAAATCATATTTGTTAATATTCCAGATGTTTGTTTGTTCTCTAAATAGCCTCTGCACAATTTGGAACTGTGTTTGGGATCGTTATCTTGTTGCATCACGAAACCTTCGCCGATCAATCGTAGGCCTGATGGTATGGCATTATGCTGCAGTATCTTTCTATACTCCTCCTTTCACATAATTCCATAGATTCGAATTAAATCGCGTACTCCATTGCTTGAGAAGCATCCCCAGACCATAACGGAACCGCCGCCGTGCTTCACTGTTGGGATTACACACTCCGGCAGCATCTTCTCTTGGGCACTACGTTTGACGAAAATTCACCGATTTGACCCAAACAGCTCGAAATGTGATTCGTCGTTCCAAAGAACATTTTTTAAGTCCTCTTCGGTTCATTTCTTATAGGTTAGTGTCCATTGAAGCCTTCTCTTTTTATTTCGTGGTCGAAGTAAGGGTTTTTCTTTAGCAATCCTTCCACAAAGACCAGCATCTCTAGCCGCCTTATT
This sequence comes from Myopa testacea, assembly GCA_949629155.1. Classification (NCBI taxonomy): domain Eukaryota; kingdom Metazoa; phylum Arthropoda; class Insecta; order Diptera; family Conopidae; genus Myopa; species Myopa testacea. Next base: position 30,400,745 of record OX451347.1, read on the forward strand.
ACAGTTGTTAATGACACCGGGTTTGATCGACTGTAATCCATCTCGGCGTCTATTTCTGGAGCCGTTTTTCTTCTGTTCCGTCTGCTTGATATTTTCATTGCTCTATCTTCACGATTTCTTTTCGATCTTGGCCTTTCGGACCGCGGAAGGACCTCAAGAGTTCAATAATCCTTGTACATTTGTATGGTGCGATGTACAAAACTAGTCGAAATTTTTAATTTTTGCTCTATTATCCGCTCGGAATTGCCTTCCTTATGAAGAGTAATCACTGCAGATCTTATATCAATCTTATTTTTTGGCATGACTTCGGTTTTTTAACGTTTGGTCAGTTTGAATCTTGAGGAACAAAGAATGGTCTCAATATTCTAGGTCAGCCTTTTATACTTGACCCAGGGTAAAAAATGGATGGTAATAATTATTCATAATTACCTTTAGTATTTACCCCATAAAAAAAAAATTACCCTGAGTACCTGAAAGAGGTTTTTTATAACCCTTTTTCTCGATTTTGTATGGCAAGTGCAATAAACAAAAAACCCAATTTCTTGACTTAGTGCATTGCTTGAGCATGCAATTAAACAATGAATATCGTAAACCCGTTTTGGGTTTCATATTACAGTTATCACTTTATAACCATCCTATTAAAAAAGAAAAAATCAAAATTTATACAATACTAAAGAAATGACACACGATTTTCTATGATCATGAGTGGTGCTTCGAAACTTTTGGCCGGTAGTGTAGGAGGAAAATATCAAAAAATTAGGAAGCCCTCTGTAGCCGTTTTTTTTTTAATCGACTCTGAATATGCGACATTTTTGTATGGCCAGATTGGGTGGATGCAGTGGTCACTGGTCAGGAAGACCTCCGCGTGCGTTCATGAAACACATGGCCACTGATAGATACTCCACATAAGAGGAAAATATCAAAAAATTAGGAAGCCCTCTGTAGCCGTTTTTTTTAAAATCGACTCTGAATATGCTACATTTTTGTATGGCCAGACTGGGTGGATGCAGTGGTCACTGGTCAGGAAGACCTCCGCGTGCGTTCATGAAACACATGGCCACTGATAGATACTCCACATAAGAGGAAAATATCAAAAAATTAGTAAGCCCTCTGTAGCCGTTTTTTTTAAAATCGACTCTGAATATGCGACATTTTTGTATGGCCAGATTGGGTGGATGCAATGGTCACTGGTCAGGAAGACCTCCGCGTGCGTTCATAAAACACATGGCCATCGGAAGAGTCTCCATATAGGAGGAAAATATCAAAAAATTAGGAAGCCCTCTGTAGCCGTTTTTTTTTAAATCGACTCTGAATATGCGACATTTTTGTATGGCCAGATTGGGTGGATGCAGTGGTCACTGGTCAGGAAGACCTCCGCGTGCGTTCATGAAACACATGGCCACTGATAGATACTCCACATAAGAGGAAAATATCAAAAAATTAGGAAGCCCTCTGTAGCCGTTTTTTTTAAATCGACTCTGAATATGCGACATTTTTGTATGGCCAGACTGGGTTGGATGCAGTAGTCACTGATCAGGAAGACCTCCGCGTGCGTTCATGAAACACATGGCCACTGATAGATACTCCACATAAGAGGAAAATATCAAAAAATTAGGAAGCCCTCTGTAGCCGTTTTTTTTTTTAAATCGACTCTGAATATGCGACATTTTTGTATGGCCAGAATGGGTGGATGCAATAGTCACTGGTCAGGAAGACCTCCGCGTGCGTTCATGAAACACATGGCCATCGGAAGAGACTCCATATAGGAGGAAAATATCAAAAAATTAGGAAGCCCTCTGTAGCCGTTTTTTTTTTAATCGACTCTGAATATGCGACATTTTTGTATGGCCAGATTGGGTGGATGCAGTGGTCACTGGTCAGGAAGACCTCCGCGTGCGTTCATGAAACACATGGCCACTGATAGATACTCCACATAAGAGGAAAATATCAAAAAATTAGGAAGCCCTCTGTAGCTGTTTTTTTTTAAATCGACTCTGAATATGCGACATTTTTGTGGCCATGTGTTTCATGAACGCACGCGGAGGTCTTCCTGACCAGTGACCACTGCATCCACCCAGTCTGGCCATACAAAAATGTCGCATATTCAGAGTCGATTTAAAAAAAAACGGCTACAGAGGGCTTCCTAATTTTTTGATATTTTCCTCTTATGTGGAGTATCTATCAGTGGCCATGTGTTTCATGAACGCACGCGGAGGTCTTCCTGACCAGTGACCACTGCATCCACCCAGTCTGGCCATACAAAAATGTCGCATATTCAGAGTCGATTTAAAAAAAAACGGCTACAGAGGGGTTCCTAATTTTTTGATATTTTCCTCCTATATGGTGTTTCTTCCGATGGCCTTGTGTTTCATGAACGCACGCGGAGGTCTTCCTTTCCAGTGACCCCTTCTCCTAACCAATCTATCGGTGAAGTGTGTGAAATATACAAAACAAATATTTGAATGTGTCTTGGGTTTGTGTCTTGGCTAAGTTAAATTCGAATTTAACTCGCTCAAAAACGAATTTAACTTGCTCAAATACGAATTTAACTTTACGTACTTAAATTACACAGGTTAAATAAAGTTTAACATTGAATGTATTTGAGTTCAAAGTCGCACATTTAATTTGATTAATTGATAGTTAATTTTGTTAATTTATCTGAGTTCAAATTAGCACATTTTAATTTGATTAATTGATAATTAATTTTGTCAATTTATCTGAGTTCAAAATAGCACATTTTAATTTGATTAATTGATAATTAATTTTATCAATTTATCTGATTTCAAAGAAGCACGTTTTTTTTAACGTATACGTCACACGGTCGTAAGTGTAGGACATCTCACAAGGAAAAAATAGACGGAACACGAAAAAAAAAATATAATAAAACAAGAAATTTTTTTTGGTTATTTTAAAAACCAATGTTAGAAGTTAAACATTTAAAGTACAGCGCTTAGAGACTGCGTATCGTTTGAAGAATCGACGCCACTTTCGTGTAGTTCTTTGACAATAGCAAGCAATTAACAAAGAAATAACTCGAACGAGGTCACTAGGTTAATGGTTCGAATTCGAGAGTGTAAACGTTGCAGTTTTGTTGACCGCTAAAAATAGGAGCAAGTCGTTCGCTCCTTTAGAGGTTTTAAATTACCTCAGCGAAGGCGACAAAAAATTGACGCTTCGTCTCTACTTGAAACGTTTGTTTGAGCTCAAGCTGCAAACGAAAAGGAAAAAAAAAGTAGTAAAACAAGCGTACATACTGGTAAACAGATGTACAGCGAATGTTTACACCACGCTCGGTAAACGAAGCGTGCAGGAAGTCTAAGCCGTTAAGGAAATTGAAGCTCGATATGCAAAATTTAATTGTTTCGTTAATTGTTTCGCGTTTTAAAAGTACTACAAGTAGTATAAAAAATTAAACGTTTAAGGAAACGAAAATTGAATGCGCTAAGTAGTCGGTTTACAAAATTTTAAACACAATAAAATCGGGACAAATTTATAGATACCTTAAAATATACACATTAAGGAAAATAAACACCTCTAGATTGCATGTTCCTTTAATTAATGGCCGAGTCGTTGCAGGAACAAGCTTATATAGAATTAGAGAGAAACCATAAGGATCTCAAACTCCAGTTAGGGGAGTTTATATATAAAATTTGGGCAGTTTTAAAAGAGACAGTAGGGAACAAAGAAAACTTAGAATTGATAAAGTCTAGAGTAGGGGACCTAAAAGATCATAAAAGTGTAGAAACAGCAGACGCGATAGTAGAGGATTGCTTAAATTCCCACACTAGGTAATAGAGAATAAGACAGAAAATTCAAAGGCATGGGAATCGGAATTTAACGCACTAAAGAATAGGTGCGATAATTACTTAGTAGACAAAGAACTTCAGGAAGATATACTAAAGAAATTAGAGGGCGAAAACGTAAAACTAAGGGAATTATTAGAGAAAAAGGGGATAACCGAAGAAACGTTAAATAAAACTTTAGAACAGGGACCTGCACAAAAATCAAGAGAAGACTGTGTCTCTCTAGAAAAGGCTCATTCAAGATGTTGTAGGTCAGAATCACTGCTCTGGTAATAACAACGCTTAACGTTGATATCACCACATACCTTTCAGCCCAGCAGTTAACAATGCTTAACGTGTGGTAACACATACTTTTAGGCTGCATTTTATATGAAACGCGGAAGAAAGTATGTTAAATCACACGGCACAGTATGGCCTAGATCAAATCGATCGCGACTGTTATTCAAGATCGCGACCGCATTTCAAGAAGTGGAACATCGCGCTAAATTCAGAAGAGCAAAATTCGCAACTTGTTGTCAAGAATTATTACTAAAAATAATTCTTGAGATAATTGCAAAAACGACGCGGAAATGATTCTGGCCAACAACGAATCTCAGAAGAGATATAAACCCATCTTTCGGATTGGAAGAAGGCAGTTAAAGTTCTGCAGTTGAAGTTGCAGTTACACAGTTTAAGTTACGCAGTTGAAGCTGCAGATTAAGTGAGCATTGAAGTAATATATTAAGTCGGAAGTATCAAGACCTGAGAATATTGCCGAAGGAATAAATCACAATAAACGAAAAGTAAGAACCATAATCCCCAAGTTTTTATTTCAGCACCTGTCGAAAGTCGGCAGCATTGCCCGACAGGTTAAAGGATCACAAAGGCGGCACCTTGGTGCCCGTGGTAGCTAGGCGAAAGGGATCCACCTGCGGCACTTTGCCGGATCCCAACAGTAAGTCCACACGGTCGGCGCATCCTTGCCCGTGGCACAAGCGTCCGTGGCCCTTAACGTCGAAGGACCAACGACGACAACCCCATCACATAAAAGCACTGTCAGTGATCCTTCTTGAGGAAGGATCTACGACATTACGTTTGTTCTGGTATCCTACTGGAGGATACTAGATACAACATTTTGGCGCAGCCGTTTTTTCGATCCAAGGATCGCTCCCGTTATTGATGTGAAGTACAGTAAATTAAATAACAATGTTTTTTTTAAAAATAGCATAAACAAAAAGAGAAAAAATCACCAACCAAGATCGACGTCTACGAATCCTGTATTATCCCTCGAAGAAGTCCTTAAGGACAAGCAAGCGGGACCCAGACCGATAACAATAGAAGAGTACTGGAAGAGGCAGAAATCGACACGTGAGGAAGGAATTAAATAGTAACCCACAGCCACCAAAGAGACGCGGCGGGAGAAAAGTAAAACAACGGAGAGAAGTAGCCAACCTTCACCGGCTAGCGACGATAGCCACAACCAAAGAAGAAAACAATGAGTTCCTGAGGCAGATCCGCCAAATTTACAACACCAACGACAAGAAACAACGTAGGAAAAACAGCAACCAACACTAACTGGAATTGTTGTGAAATAATATACATATTTTAAAATATTACAAAATTATACGAATAAAATTAAAGGTAGTACTTTAATTGTTGGAACTTGTCTAAATAGAATACTTTTGTTTAATTCATTATTTAAATTGAAGAATTTTTAAAAAAAAACCATTGGCAAAATAAGTTATTTTTGTTAAATAGAAAAATTTAATAAAATTTTCGGGCTAGTTAGACACAACCAAATTTACAAACAAATTTGATATTATATTTATACTTAAGTACGGTAAAAGAACAAATAAATGAATGCAACAAACAAATCCGTTAGTAGTTTTTAATAACAAATTAATTAATAGCAACCAGGCTAACAACGATAGCTGCAAGACAATAAATAAAAGAAATGCTTAATTGCAAGAAACTCATTGCAACAAGAAGTAGGTCACAAACTTGAGCTTGAACTTCAAGCAAGGCTAGAAGTGACAAAATTGCTAGCGAGCGGCAGCTGGTAGCAAAAACGCTAACAAAGCAACAAAAACAAAAAGTACGCCAGGTACCACGAGCTCGAATTAGAAAAAGAAAAAAAAAATATATATAATAAAAATAATATATATATGCGTACGAATGTACGAATGTTTACAACGTGTTCAGCCAAAAGGGTGTCAATGAGCCGTATTAAAGCTGAATAAGCAAAAGTTAATTGCTTGTAGAGAATCAATTAAAGTTTTAATTGATTCCAAAAATATCCAAAATACATACTTAGAACAATAAGTATAGGATAATTAATGGCAGAATCGCTACAAGAGCATAGGATATAGGATTAAAATAATGGCAGAATCGCTACAAAGCATATTTAGTCTTAGAAATAGAGCATAAGGATTTGAAGAGGCAAATAGAAGAATTTGCATCAAAAATTTGGAACATCCTAAAAAACACCGTTTCCAATAAAGAAACTTTAGAGCTAATCAAGACTAAAATCCAAGCCCTAGGAGAAACATCAACATTAGAAAAAGCAGACGCATTCATAGAAGAATTGCTGATTTTTTTAAAATATTGTAGAAAATAAAAACCAAAGTCTAAGGGACTGCTTATCAGAATTCAACGCGTTACAAAATAAGTTCGATACTTATTTAGAGGAAAAACATTTTCAAGAAAACATAGTAAAGACCTTAGAAGACGAGAACGAACAACTAAAGAAATTATTGAAAGACAAGGGTTTAACAGAAGAAACATTAAATAAAACGCTAGAACAGGAATCAGCACAAAAATCAAGAGAGGATTGTGCATCCTTAGAAAAGGCGCATGATAGAATACAAGAACTAAAAGAGGAAAATAGACGCCTACAACAGGAATTAGAGCTAGCGCACGAACAATCACTATACCATAAGGAACCTACCAAAGCCATAGCCAGTCAAAGGGAATATAATTCAGTTTCATTTCCTACATTTAAACAATCAGTGGCAGAACAAATCAATATGGGTATAGCAGAAATAGCCAAAATAACAAGCAGTATTGTTCCACTGTTTTTAGGGACACAGTCACCAGATTTGAGAGGTGAGGTGTATAAATGCATACAGGCGTGTGAGTTAGCTGCAAGTGAAGCGACTCCAGCTAATAAAACAATTTACATTGATTATATAAAACAAACGCTTTAACAGCCTGGAAGAATTATACCTGGTGATACGAAGGGCCTACCTACCAACAGTTTCATTAGACGTGACGTTGGCAGAACTTCAGAATTGCAGCCAACTGTACAATGAGGATATTCGGCAGTTCGCAAGACGCCTAAATACGAAAAAAGCGCAAGTGTTGCAAGTAATAAAAGATACATACAAGGGAGTAGGTGACATCGCACTTGTATCTATGGCAGAAACATCAGCAAATATGGCGTTTAGAACAGGGTTAAAAGATGTAACCTTACGAATACGAAAGTGTGACAGGAAAAACTATCGAGGAAATGGTAGAAATCGCAGTGAACACACTAGTCGAGATACAGAGAAGTAACTCCATACATCAACCAACAATGACACCAACAATTAATATGAATTCGGTAGAACCCAACATAAGACCTCCTGTACAAAATCGCGTGGAGTATAAAAGACTAGAAGAAAGGCAGAACGTCTCGAGAGCGCCACAGGAAAAAACAATTTGCTCATTTTGCAGTAAACGTGGGCATACGACAGAAAAGTGTTTAATTAGGAAGAACACACCGTATTGCCAAAAGTGTTTAAAATATGGACACGAGACAAACTGGAGGTGCAGCAACAATGACAACAACAGAGGTGGGGCGAGCAACAAAAATCAAGGACCTAATAACAGGAACCAGGGAAACCAGCAATGGAACCGACCTCATCAAAATGGGCAGTCGAACCAAGTACAGCAAACTTGGCAACCACACCAACCCCAGCCGAATTGGCAACAAAAACAAGTACAATCGAACTAGAATCAAAAGCAGAAGAATCCAGTGAACTCGAATTCGACTACATTCAAGGGGGCACAGATGAATCAGAGTCCTGTGAACATGCCATAAGGAACGAATCAAACAATATGTCATTGGTGTAACAGACCAGGACATATAGCAGCGAACTGCGGAGCTAAAAAGAGTTGGGAAACTCTACAAAATAACCAGCAGGGAAACTGGCAAGGGCCCAGATAAGGCCAATAATCTGGGAACCCAACAAAAATAGGAATATAAGGCCAAACGAAATAGTAACCGTACGTCCAACATCAGACGAGATCGTGAATACGTTACTGACTCCAGATGTATTAAAAGCTAATAAAGCTAAGAATATTGGCCACAAATTTAATAATAAAATAAAAATTATAAACCAAAATGATAAAATAAATGAAACAGTTGATAAATTAACCAATAAGGCAAAAATGATAATACAAATGGGAGCAGAGTTTCTAATAATCATCTTGCTAATTATACAGTCATGTACATCGATTGTAAAAACAATGGTTCTCAATTTTCAACAATATAAAGCGAGGAGCATTAGTCTTAATATAGCAGAATATATTGCAAACATAAAAGCACTTGCAAGTATTATAAAATCAAAAATATTAACCAAATTTAAAGTTTTCATTACAATTTTACAGAAACGGAACATGAAAACAATATGTTCATGGTTAACGTATAATTAAAATAATGATGATAGAAATACCATAAAGGAAGTATCTAACTGGAAATCAGCCACGTTAAGTGATGTGTTCATTGAATTGCCTTGTGTAGAGGCGAGAAATGGAAAACTCATTTTACTGGTGGATACAGGAGCAGATACAAGCCTAGTAAAAGAATGCGCATTAAAGGAAGATGCCATTATAAATAAAAAGGTTAAAAAGGAATTAAGTGGAGTGGAATTAAGTTAATGGTCCACTAACATATGCCATGATGAGGTACAGCCCTTACGTTTAACGCTACACGTTGTGTCACTTAAACAAGGGGTACCGGCGGACGGCATACTGGGTAGAGACAACATGTGGAACAGATAAACACGCTAAATAAAAACTTAACGCTATTTAATGAAAATAAAGAGTTTATAATTAATTTGCCACTGCTAAGCATCAAAAATATAGAAGATAAAAGAAACAAAAATAATATAACAATTGAGGCAAGGTTAGAATAACGCCATTAAAAATTAAAACTAAAGTTATGACTGTGGTAGTCCATACATAAGAGATTGCACCAGGAGTGTACCTGGGGGAAACACTAGCCAATGTGGAAAACAAAGTGGTCAAAGTACCAATTTTAAATTCAACGGTAAAAGATTTCATCCTTAGTGACAACTTTGTACCGAAATTTAGTGATTTTCATAAATACAAGCTAATTGATGTTTCATACAATCAATGGACTACCATCAACAGTATAAGTAATGCGGACATAGGGCAACGAATGAATGTTTTAATGAAAGATTTAGAATTGGATCCTTCCTTAAACCGAGAGGAAAGGGAATCCATAACAAAACTATGTGCGAAATATAATGATATTTTTCTTTTAGAGGGTGACCAATTGACGTACACCCCAGTAATAACACATAAGATTCCAATAAAGGTGGATCAGCCAGCAATTAACCAGTACCGAATTCCTCAGACACATAGGGAAGAGATGAATAGGCAAATTCATAAATTATTAGAGGATGATTTAATATTCCCAAGTGTATCTCCATGGAACTCCCCACTACTTCTAGTTCCAAAGAAGAGTGGAAAAGAGATGGAGAAAGAAATGGCGCTTAGTTATAGATTATAGGAAAGTAAATGAGGCCACAATTAAACAAGTTTTCCCACTGCCTAGAATAGATGAGATATTGGATCAGTTAGGTAGTAGTAGATACTTTTCGACGTTAGACTTGGAAGGTGGGTACCACCAAGTCCTAATGGATAAGGCGGACAAGGAAAAGACCGCATTTAGTTCAGCTTTGGGACATTTTGAGTTTAACCGAATGCCCTTCGGTTTGACCGGCGCCCCAGCGACGTTTCAACGTCTAATGAACCATATCCTGACAGGATTACATGGTATGGATTGTTTTGTTTATTTAGACGACATAGTCGTATATGCAACAAACCTGGGACAGCATGAAGAAAGGTTAACTAAGGTTTTCGAGGTCATTAGGGAAAATAACTTAAAGTTAAACATTAGCAAATGCCAATTTCTACGACGAGAAGTCGTTTATTTAGGGCACAAGTGTTCAGAAGATGGAGCACTTCCAGACCCTAGCAAGATGGATTGCGTTAAAAATATTCCGCCTCCTAAAAATAAAAAGGAAGTACAAGCCTTCCTGGGCCTTGTTAATTACTATAGAAAATTTATACCGGAAACAGCGAAAATAGCACTTCCCATCAACAAATTGTTAAGTAAAGACGCTAAGTTCGTCTGGACAGAAAACTGCCAGAGAGCATTTGAGCAGTTAAAAGAATCAGTCATGTCACCAGCGGTGTTAGCATATCCAGACAAGTAATGAAGCGTTAGGCGCGGTCCTTTCTCAAGGAAACGTAGGCGAGGCTATTGGCCTAATAGCTTTCGCTAGCCGAGCGCTAAGCGACACAGAACAAAGATTGTAACGTGCACACACGTTACAAATAAGCTAAATATAAGATTATTACAAATAAGATTAATTAACTAGAAATATAAGAAAACTGAAATATCAGAATATAGAAATAAGTAAGATAGAACGAAGAACAGCATAAACGCAGTCGCAGCATTAATCAACAGAATAGGTTGAATGATCGCAGGTTCAAATCCCACCAGCGATCAAAACATTTTTTTTAGCTTCGCATCAGTTCTTTTAGTATGTGTGTTTGCGCTCTTGTGTACACACAGAAAACAAAAAGAACCAAACACAAAACCGGTTTCGTCATACATACACATACATAATACCCAATGTAATGATCAATGCCTGTAGTTTGCGCTCACTACGTTTATATAATTCGCGTGCCGTTTACGGCAGCCAGCTCATAAAAGGCCACGGCGAAATTATTCCAATTCGAGTTGCGCTGAGTATAAGGTAAGCCTAATACTTAAGATCTTAAACCAATCTTGCGACTATCGGCTTCGGCCATCGGTAATATTTTTATATATTACTAATCGACTTCGGTCATCGGTAAATGCCCTATGATTTACTAATCGGCTTCGGCCATCGGTAATACCTTTATATATTACTAATCGACTTCGGTCATCGGTAAATGCCCTATCATTTACTAATCGGCTTCGGCCATCGGTAATATCTTTATATATTACTAATCGACTTCGGTCATCGGTAAATGCCCTATCATTTACTAATCGGCTTCGGCCATTGGTAATATCTTTATATATTACTAATCGACTTCGGTCATCGGTAAATGCCCTATCATTTACTAATCGGCTTCGGCCATCGGTAATATCCCTATATATTACCTATCGACTTCGGTCACCGGTGAATGCTCTATCATTCACCTATCGGCGCAGGCCACCGGCGCTTTCCCCTGTATAAATGAAGGCCTTCCGCCGGGAAGCACTTGAGCTTCCAAGTCCTTACCTTAGGCCTTCCGCCGGGAAGCACTTTCGCTTTCCCCTGTATAAATTAAGGCCTTCCGCCGGGAAGCACTTGAGCTTCCGAGCCCTTACCGTAGGCCTTCCGTAGAGAAACACGCTGGTTAAAAAACTCCTGCTTAAGCGATTTACGTAGGTAAACTGTACAGCCATCTGCTGCGTGGCACTCTGCCCTTAGATTTGAGTAGGCAAAAACCACATTGTGTACGTATAATAAGGTATAACAATTGTTAAGTAGATAAGGATAAAACCAATACAACCAATCCACCGAGCTGAACTCTGCAAAGAGTCAGTGCTAGACTGTGAGAACAGTCGTTTGAAATTCGTGTGGCGGTTGAATAACTTGGAGGGTTACGAGACCCCTTTAAGCGAACTCTGGACAGACTGAGCTTCATCCAGGCTGGAAACTAAAAACTCGTTACAAATGGCGCCCGAACAGGGACTCTCTTCAATAGAGAGTCAAGCACTTACGTTAGAAAGTGCACAGACACAACAAACACTAAGTATCAACACGGATGCCACCACATCCAACCTAAGCGGTAAAAGAACTCAGACAGCGACTGAGCGACTTTTTAAAAACGCAACGCATCGAGACAGGAACCTCAACGACACTAAGCCCCGGTTGACACAACATACGCTGGCAACTACGCCACTGATGAAGATACAACCCGAAGGCAACCCAAATAACAACAACATAGACATAATGAACACGGTTAGAAAATGGGGTCTCGCTTTCAATGGAAGCCGCCCCCTCAATGAATTTTTGGAAACCATAGAAGAGTTAGCCGATTGCTATAGAATCGAGTACGACCATCTGATCTTACCACTCAATGAAATCATGAAAGACAGAGCACGAGAATGGTGGCGCTATAAGAAAGGCGAAATACATACCTGGCGGGAATTCCGAATAGCCGCTGAAAAATTCTTCCAACCACCGCGGCACTTACACCGGCTTGAAGAAGAAATAATGCGCAGGAGACAAAACATCCGCGAGAGAGCCAACGACTTCATAATGAGTCTCATGTCATTGATACGTCAACATCCTCACATGCGAATGGAACAACAAGTAGAGCGAGCATATGAAGGACTCCGCCCAGAATATCGGCTATACATAAAACGCAATGAAGTCGATAATATTGACGATCTCATGACAATGGCAGAAGAGTATGAGCACATTCGCGGAGAGGAAACTAGAAGCAACCGCCACTCCAACAACTGCATCACTTCTACACCCTATGTACGAAAGACGCATTGTTGATCTTGCAGACAACCGGGACACACCAGGAGCCACTGCCGGGGACGAAAATTACTCTTTTGTTCGTATTGTGGAACCACAGGAAGACTATCCCATGACTGTCACTCATCGACACCGGAGCCTCGCTCACGTTTATGGGCACGGACTTGAAAAAGAAGATCAAACGTCAACCACGCGCACACCAGCAAACTATTCCAGTTACACTAGGGAATGGGAAAATAATCTCGGCCCAAAACCACGGAGAGGTGATCATCAAAATAGGCACGAACCAATACAAACACCAAGTATATTTCATGCCAGGAATTACCGTAGAATTGATCCTAGGAATGGATTTCTTGAACAAAGCAGGCATCCACCTCACCATTGGCAACCATTAAGTAGTACCCAGTGTCACCAACCACCACCATAGTTTGCATACAATAAACCAAACACCAGAACACGCCCAGTTACAACAACTCATTAATTATGTAAAAACACGAATGGGAAAAATCAACACTCCGTGCAACATCGCCCAACATGTCATACGTGCAAATGGTGACGTATCTTTTAAACAGAAATACTACCCGCAATCCAGCAAACTACAAAAACCAACAACAAAAAAACAGCCAGCAACGAAATCACCAAACACACCGAAATCAACAAAAATACCGAAATCAACAAAAATACCGAGAGACACAACGAAATTACCAAACACACCGAAATCAACAAAAATACCGAGAGACACACCGAAATCATCAGACACACCGAAATCAACAGACACACCGAGATCAACAAAAAAAAACCGAGAGACACAACGAAATCACCAAACACACCGAAAGACACACCGAAATCAACAAAAATACCGAGAGACACACGAAAAGACACACCAAAATCAACAGACACACCGAAATCACCAAACACACATAAGTCAACAAACATACGGAAAACCCGAAACCAGAAACCACACCGAACACCGCCAACTCCACAAGAAACCGAACAAAATCACCGACAAACAAAATCACCCCAACACCAGATCAGCATCCGACCGCAGCTGACCACCGTACATTGCAGCGACCAGAAGAAGTAGTCACCGTCACAGTACAAGGCGGATAAGCCAAATTAACTCACACCGCCGAAGGAAGAATGATGACCACCAACCAGATTCGCACCGTACACAAACCATTTTAAACTCAAACAATAGAAAAGGAATTGTAGGAGTTAAAATGAAAAATGAAGAAAATATTATAAGTAAAATTAAAATAGCACGAATTATGATTAAGAAAATATGAATTTGAATTTAATTTGAAATTATTTTTTGTTTCCACCCTGAAAATAAAATCTTTTTTTTTCTTATCTTTCTTTTTTTTTACAAACCTTTGTAAGGATTGACTGTAACGTGCACACACGTTACAAATAAGCTAAATATAAGATTATTACAAATAAGATTAATTAACTATAAATATAAGAAAACTGAAATATCAGAATATAGAAATAAGTAAGATAGAACGAAGAACAGCATAAACGCAGTCGCAGCGCAGTCGCGGCATTAATCAACAGAATAGGTTGAATGATCGCAGGTTCAAATCCCACCAGCGATCAAAAAATTTTTTTTTAGCTTCGCATCAGTTCTTTTAGTATGTGTGTTTGTACTCTTGTGTACACACAGAAAACAAAAAGAACCAAACACAAAACCGGTTTCGTCATACATACATACACATACATAATACCCAATGCAATGATCAATGCCTGTAGTTTGCGCTCACTACGTTTATATAATTCGCGTGCCGTTTACGGCAGCCAGGTAAATGCCCTATCATTTACTAATCGGCTTCGGCCATCGGTAATATCTTTATATATTACTAATCGACTTCGGTCATCGGTAAATGCCCTATCATTTACTAATCGGCATCGGCCATCGGTAATATCTTTATATATTACTAATCGACTTCGGTCATCGGTAAATGCCCTATCATTTACTAATCGGCTTCGGCCATCGGTAATATCCCTATATATTACCTATCGACTTCGGTCACCGGTGAATGCTCTATCATTCACCTATCGGCGCAGGCCACCGGCGTGCAACCATATTTGCACGCCACCGGTCGGAAAACCCCTTAAACAGGAGATTAACCAACCAGCATTTTTGATTCGATAAATTAAGGCCTTCCACCGGGAAGCACTTGAGCTTCCAAGCCCTTACTTTAGGCCTTCCGCCGGGAAGCACTTTCGCTTTCCCCTGTATAAATTAAGGCCTTCCGCCGGGAAGCACTTGAGCTTCCAAGTCCTTACCTTAGGCCTTCCGCCGGGAAGCACTTTCGCTTTCCCCTGTATAAATTAAGGCCTTCCGCCGGGAAGCACTTGAGCTTCCGAGCCCTTACCGTAGGCCTTCCGTAGAGAAACACGCTGGTTAAAAGACTCCTGCTTAAGCGATTTACGTAGGTAAACTGTACAGCCATCTGCTGCGTGGCACTCTGCCCTTAGATTTGAGTAGGCAAAAACCACATTGTGTACGTATAATAAGGTATAACAATTGTTAAGTAGATATAAGGATAAAACCAATACAACCAATCCACCGAGCTGAACTCTGCAAAGAGTCAGTGCTAGACTGTGAGAACAGTCGTTTGAAATTCGTGTGGCGGTTGAATAACTTGGAGGGTTACGAGACCCCTTTAAGCGAACTCTGGACAGACTGAGCTTCATCCAGGCTGGAAACTAAAAACTCGTTACAAATGGCGCCCGAACAGGGACTCTCTTCAATAGAGAGTCAAGCACTTACGTTAGAAAGTGCACAGACACAACAAACACTAAGTATCAACACGGATGCCACCACATCCAACCTAAGCGGTAAAAGAACTCAGACAGCGACTGAGCGACTTTTTAAAAACGCAACGCATCGAGACAGGAACCTCAACGACACTAAGCCCCGGTTGACACAACATACGCTGGCAACTACGCCACTGATGAAGATACAACCCGAAGGCAACCCAAATAACAACAACATAGACATAATGAACACGGTTAGAAAATGGGGTCTCGCTTTCAATGGAAGCCGCCCCCTCAATGAATTTTTGGAAACCATAGAAGAGTTAGCCGATTGCTATAGAATCGAGTACGACCATCTGATCTTACCACTCAATGAAATCATGAAAGACAGAGCACGAGAATGGTGGCGCTATAAGAAAGGCGAAATACATACCTGGCGGGAATTCCGAATAGCCGCTGAAAAATTCTTCCAACCACCGCGGCACTTACACCGGCTTGAAGAAGAAATAATGCGCAGGAGACAAAACATCCGCGAGAGAGCCAACGACTTCATAATGAGTCTCATGTCATTGATACGTCAACATCCTCACATGCGAATGGAACAACAAGTAGAGCGAGCATATGAAGGACTCCGCCCAGAATATCGGCTATACATAAAACGCAATGAAGTCGATAATATTGACGATCTCATGACAATGGCAGAAGAGTATGAGCACATTCGCGGAGAGGAAACTAGAAGCAACCGCCACTCCAACAACTGCATCACTTCTACACCCTATGTACGAAAGACGCATTGTTGATCTTGCAGACAACCGGGACACACCAGGAGCCACTGCCGGGGACGAAAATTACTCTTTTGTTCGTATTGTGGAACCACAGGAAGACTATCCCATGACTGTCACTCATCGACACCGGAGCCTCGCTCACGTTTATGGGCACGGACTTGAAAAAGAAGATCAAACGTCAACCACGCGCACACCAGCAAACTATTCCAGTTACACTAGGGAATGGGAAAATAATCTCGGCCCAAAACCACGGAGAGGTGATCATCAAAATAGGCACGAACCAATACAAACACCAAGTATATTTCATGCCAGGAATTACCGTAGAATTGATCCTAGGAATGGATTTCTTGAACAAAGCAGGCATCCACCTCACCATTGGCAACCATTAAGTAGTACCCAGTGTCACCAACCACCACCATAGTTTGCATACAATAAACCAAACACCAGAACACGCCCAGTTACAACAACTCATTAATTATGTAAAAACACGAATGGGAAAAATCAACACTCCGTGCAACATCGCCCAACATGTCATACGTGCAAATGGTGACGTATCTTTTAAACAGAAATACTACCCGCAATCCAGCAAACTACAAAAACCAACAACAAAAAAACAGCCAGCAACGAAATCACCAAACACACCGAAATCAACAAAAATACCGAAATCAACAAAAATACCGAGAGACACAACGAAATCACCAAACACACCGAAATCAACAAAAATACCGAGAGACACACCGAAATCATCAGACACACCGAAATCAACAGACACACCGAGATCAACAAAAAAAAACCGAGAGACACAACGAAATCACCAAACACACCGAAAGACACACCGAAATCAACAAAAATACCGAGAGACACACGAAAAGACACACCAAAATCAACAGACACACCGAAATCACCAAACACACATAAGTCAACAAACATACGGAAAACCCGAAACCAGAAACCACACCGAACACCGCCAACTCCACAAGAAACCGAACAAAATCACCGACAAACAAAATCACCCCAACACCAGATCAGCATCCGACCGCAGCTGACCACCGTACATTGCAGCGACCAGAAGAAGTAGTCACCGTCACAGTACAAGGCGGATAAGCCAAATTAACTCACACCGCCGAAGGAAGAATGATGACCACCAACCAGATTCGCACCGTACACAAACCATTTTAAACTCAAACAATAGAAAAGGAATTGTAGGAGTTAAAATGAAAAATGAAGAAAATATTATAAGTAAAATTAAAATAGCACGAATTATGATTAAGAAAATATGAATTTGAATTTAATTTGAAATTATTTTTTGTTTCCACCCTGAAAATAAAATCTTTTTTTTTCTTATCTTTCTTTTTTTTACAAACCTTTGTAAGGATTGACTGTAACGTGCACACACGTTACAAATAAGCTAAATATAAGATTATTACAAATAAGATTAATTAACTATAAATATAAGAAAACTGAAATATCAGAATATAGAAATAAGTAAGATAGAACGAAGAACAGCATAAACGCAGTCGCAGCGCAGTCGCGGCATTAATCAACAGAATAGGTTGAATGATCGCAGGTTCAAATCCCACCAGCGATCAAAAAATTTTTTTTTAGCTTCGCATCAGTTCTTTTAGTATGTGTGTTTGTACTCTTGTGTACACACAGAAAACAAAAAGAACCAAACACAAAACCGGTTTCGTCATACATACATACACATACATAATACCCAATGCAATGATCAATGCCTGTAGTTTGCGCTCACTACGTTTATATAATTCGCGTGCCGTTTACGGCAGCCAGGTAAATGCCCTATCATTTACTAATCGGCTTCGGCCATCGGTAATATCTTTATATATTACTAATCGACTTCGGTCATCGGTAAATGCCCTATCATTTACTAATCGGCATCGGCCATCGGTAATATCTTTATATATTACTAATCGACTTCGGTCATCGGTAAATGCCCTATCATTTACTAATCGGCTTCGGCCATCGGTAATATCCCTATATATTACCTATCGACTTCGGTCACCGGTGAATGCTCTATCATTCACCTATCGGCGCAGGCCACCGGCGTGCAACCATATTTGCACGCCACCGGTCGGAAAACCCCTTAAACAGGAGATTAACCAACCAGCATTTTTGATTCGATAAATTAAGGCCTTCCACCGGGAAGCACTTGAGCTTCCAAGCCCTTACTTTAGGCCTTCCGCCGGGAAGCACTTTCGCTTTCCCCTGTATAAATTAAGGCCTTCCGCCGGGAAGCACTTGAGCTTCCAAGTCCTTACCTTAGGCCTTCCGCCGGGAAGCACTTTCGCTTTCCCCTGTATAAATTAAGGCCTTCCGCCGGGAAGCACTTGAGCTTCCGAGCCCTTACCGTAGGCCTTCCGTAGAGAAACACGCTGGTTAAAAGACTCCTGCTTAAGCGATTTACGTAGGTAAACTGTACAGCCATCTGCTGCGTGGCACTCTGCCCTTAGATTTGAGTAGGCAAAAACCACATTGTGTACGTATAATAAGGTATAACAATTGTTAAGTAGATATAAGGATAAAACCAATACAACCAATCCACCGAGCTGAACTCTGCAAAGAGTCAGTGCTAGACTGTGAGAACAGTCGTTTGAAATTCGTGTGGCGGTTGAATAACTTGGAGGGTTACGAGACCCCTTTAAGCGAACCCTGGACAGACTGAGCTTCATCCAGGCTGGAAACTAAATATTCGTTACAAGATATTCCACAATAGAAAAGAAATTTTTAGCAATAGGCTACAAAAAATTTCAGGGCATATCTCTTAGGCAGACATTTTAAAATTTTTACTGATCACCAGCCATTAAAGGGAATAGCCAATTTAAAGGATCAAACTTCTAGACTGGCAAGATTCAGACACAAGTTGTATATGTATTATACACCTATACCTCACTTTGCGTCGGGGTTACGTTCCAAAAAAACACGACGCAAATCGAAACGACGCAAAGTGAATTAAGATTTTCTATAGCAAACCATGTAAAGATCGAAGATAGGTTCCAGGGTTACGAAAATACTACTTTTTAAAAAGAAAATCGATCAAAGTAAACATTAAAAAAACAAAAATAATATAACTCTGCCAATAAATAAATTGGAAAAATATTTACCTTTTTTGTAATCAGAAACAACCCGTAAAAATTTATAGAAATTAATTATTCTCTTTTTTAAAAAGCACAAACACTAATTGAAACGTTACAAAAAGCACAATATGTACACTACATAATTGAAACTGAACTCTAAAATTAGCAAAACAAAGTAAAAATAAAACTGTATTAAAATTGCGTTGATTTTCAGTTAGAAGAGGAATCCCCGAATTTGATGGCATGGCGCAATTAGAAACAAAAGTGTAGCCATCTGTTAGAAAACAAGAAAAAAATTAAAGACTCGAACCCAAAACAACGCAACATCGAAAACCTAACGACGCACAGTGAAAATTGGTACTAATTAAGCAGCGACGCAACTTCGAAAACAACGCAAAACGAAACGACGCGACGAATCAGGCAACAATATAGGTGGCCAGGGATGCAAAGGCAAATAAAAGATTATGTAAAAAACTGTCCTAAATGTCAAGCGAATAAAAGTTCGAGATTAACAACAATGCCCATGGTGCTGACAGATACACCAATGAGGCCATTTGATAAAGTCTACATGGACATAGTTGGTATTTTACCAGTATGGTATCTTTTACATTCTGACTTTTCAGTATGATTTTTCGAAATTTATGGCATGTACAGCTATCCCAGACGCGGAAGCAAGTACTGTCGCCAGAGCTTTTTATGACGAAGTAATTACGCGTTACGAAATTCCTCGAATTCTAATTACTGATAACGGAACTAATTTCATTTCGAAATTGTTCTCAGATACATGCAAATTGTTAGACATTAAAAAATTGCATATAACGCCTTACCATCCGCAAGCTAATGGCTCACTAGAAAGAAGCCACAGGCCTTTAGCGGAATATTTGCGTAGTTTTGCTAAAGAAGATGGGTCGAATTGGGATCAATGGTTAACTGCAGCCATGCACGTTCACAACCACACACCCCACATTACGACCAAGCAAACACCGTTCCGTACGTTATTTGGATTCGATACGGAAATGCCGACTAACTTAAAAAAAAGTGTAGTCCGGTATATAATGCCGAAGATCCGAATAAAGTCCTGAAATTTCAAATACAAAGAGCTCACGAAATCGTGAGAAAGAATCAAGATTTAGCAAAACAGGTAGCTAAAAGGCAGTACGATAGCAAATTAAAAATTAGTAGAATTTAAGGTAAGAGATGGGGTTCCTTCTCCATATTGGGTTCCTACTCCAATATGGGTAGGACCGTATAAAGTAGTAGGAATTAAAAGTCCAATTACGACGGTGTTAAATATAAAGGGAAAGGAAAAGCCATTCCACAATAACTTACTTAAGTTATATAGAAGCAATTAAGAAGGAAATAGGATTAACTGGTAGACAATTAACGTGGTAGACAATTAGGTAGGAATACATTAGAATCACTTAAATTAAGGAAATAGGATAGAATCACTTAAAATAAGGAAATAGCATAGAATCACTTAAACTAAGAAAATAGATTAATAGGTTAGGAAATTAAATTCAGTAGTCATAAATTAAAGTAAACTAATCACAATAGGCATCTTATTAGGATTAGGATAGGATTAACATAAAGAGAATAGGATTGATAATAGATAGAATAGGAAGAAAGCAGGGGAAATACTGCATAAAAACTAAATTCAGAGAGTACAAAGTAGAAAATTTTTTATTCTAATCTCCACTCTTTTATAGATACATAAAAGTCAGGCAACTATCGACACAAAACAGGAAATACGAAATGATAGCAAAAATTGTTTGGGTACTACTGACGGTAGCGCAGATAGAGGCACGTCTGCCAATAGAAGTGGAAAAATTAAAAGAAACACCAATGGTATTCGAAACAACTAATAAGGCACTGTTTTTCAAGGATACTTGGACAATATTAACAAAAATAGTAATGACTTCCAGGGGATAATAAACGAACTGGAAGAATACATAGACAACATGCACAACATTTGCGAAAATTTAAACAGACAAATAGAAATAAACAATTTCAAGGAAGCCTGCCTAATTTTGAACCAGCCATTGAAAGCCACCGTTAAGCAACTAAGAATTATCGAGGACATTATAAATCACCCTAGCAAAACACAGAAACGGAATAAAAGATCTCTAGACTTTGTGGGATAGCCGTTGAACTGGGCCTTTGGGCCGTTGAACTTTGGGCCGTTTGATAATGAGTCAAAACGACGACACAGAAATACATAACCATTTGGAAAAAATTAATAACAAACAAGCAGAAACATATAAGATTTTGAAGCAGCAAGTCAGTATAATGAAAACAACATACAACAAAACCACTTCAGCGTTAAGACAATCGGCAGCCGAGATAGACAAACTACAAAGGGACCTAGCTAACACCATAAATAATCAAATAGCAATAAATAATCAAACAGCAATAAATAATCAAATAGCAATAAACAATCGAAACGAACAGAAAATAGCGCAAGTAGAATACCTATTACGCACAATAGAAATATAAGCCACAATACAGGCCACCCTAGTGGAGATACAGGGAAACAGGAGTTGGAGATGCAGATATTGGATGATTTGTACAGAGGAACACTACACCCTTCCTTATTACAAGAGGTAGACCTGAAAGACCAAATAGAAAAATTGGATCTTACAAACAAAGCGAATGGTTACTAAGTGATGCGTTCAGAATACACCAACTAGCAAAGGTATATACGCTAACAAGTGCGGGGGATACGTTGATCAAAATAACAATCCCACTTCCAGAGGAGGACCTTTACACAATATACAAAGTATACCAAGTTCTACTATTTACAAATACCACGTATGACCTAACAGTAAAGCCAACTTTCGAGTACATAGCCGAAGCAAAGGAAGAATGGCAATTCGTGGGCATGACAAAACATGATGTAGATACCTGCAACCTCGTGAACGGTGCAACAAGAGGGAACGCATGGACAACCCAAGATGATATAATCGTATGCAGGAGTAAAGGAAAGAAATTAAGCGGTAGACATCCAACGTGCGAAATAGCATTACAACAACACAATAATGCGAATATAACAAACGTATGCATCGCCACGGCAACCCCAGCAAATCAAGGAATATTAGGGAAAATGAACACCCCCAAATGGCTATACAATTTCCGACGTACCCACACATTTGAAACAACGTGCAGTACAGGAGTCAACACAATATCTCTGGAGGGATTGGGCTTACTAACAATTACACAAAAGTGCGCAATAAAAAATCACAACTGCACCATAGAATTCGAAGAACACAAAACAAGCAGTATAAACCAAATTAATAACAAGATAGATCATTCAGAGTTAATATCTTTCCTAAAGGGCAGCGTAATAAACTCAACAATAGGCACGAGGAGCGAAACAAACCTACCGCTGCCGCTCGTTATAACGGATCACACCAGGCTGACGCAAACACTGGAGGCAGGAGAGAAAGATTTAGCCGAGCTACAGGCAGAGATAGAACATGCGGAGTTGACGGATACAATTCAACTAAAACAAAAGATATTCGAGATAGCAGGCGCATCTGCAACATTGGGAACGATGCTTATGATAATACTAGTAGTCCTATACATACGGCATAAGACGAAACGACCAATAAATACATCGGTGCAGCACGTGGTTCAAAGACCAACCATTGAGGTGCTACACGAATCAACACTTAGGGAGGTACGCAAACAACGAGCAGAAACCGGTACTGAGGTGTGCAAACAACGAGCAGAAACCAGTGCTGGAGTGCGCAACCAACTAGCAGAAGCCAGTGCGGAGCGTCCTTTCAACTCCAATGCCTGAAACCAGATACAGGTTGAGAATCTGAAGCATCCGATTAATGAATTAGTAACCCGATTACAACCTAAATTGTAACAAAACGAAAATGGTTGTTTAAAATAAATAAGAGTGCACAAGGGGGGGGGGGGGGGGTTTATTGGGGTTAGCCTCAATAAACTCATCAAGTTGCGCCAGTATGGGGATGATTGGCTCCAAGTCCCACACATCCGCCCGGATAACGGCCGTAACGTCCTGAATATAGAGGCCGATCGGGAATACGTAGTGATGGCTCGGGTAACGCGACATTGTTACTTTAAACGATTAAAACGGTAAAATTTTACTAAATAAAACCACTATAGCACCGAACGTATTTATAAGCGAGGGTAAACAAACACGAACCCGGAAAAATGCAAATGGAAAAGGGAAATCAGCATTAAAATTAAAAATAAAACTATGTATGTCACGGGTGAAATTAAAAATATTGATAACTACGCAAATTTAGTCCACGCACATGGTGAGCACCCTACATGCAATATGTATACACTCATATGCATCCCATAAGTCTATAAGAATAAATCACGAGAAATACAGTTTGATAATAAAGGCGAATTTTAAGATTTAGAAAATAATTAGGGAATAATATACGGTATATGAAGAGTAGCGGTGCCGTGTTAAATACACAACCAATATAACTTTGCATTTGCAATTATATTAATTATATATTATAATTATATATATTATATTTAATATAATTGCACACGCAAAATTATGCCTGAAGATTTAGTTCATGCATACCACACAAAAATACACTACATTAGCACAAACAAACATACGCACATATGCCAATAGGTCAGTAAGCCATAAGATATGTAAACTGACCAATAAGAAAAAGCGCAAAAGCAGGTGTAAAAGTAGAACAAGTGAACGCGAGCACAATGCAGCGTCAGTTTAACCGTAGACGCACGTTGGGGTCGTTTTCGACCAAAATTCGATTTGAAAATATTATAACTAATGGATTAACGGGAATAAGCAACTGAGACCTTTTGACTTTTAATTTTTTTAAGCATAAATTTCGGGTCGTTTTCGACCCCAGTACAATAATGTTGATTTTATTTTATTAATTTCAATTATTAAGTACAATCTTAGAGTTTAATTTTAACTCCATATTTTTTCTGGTCTGCCAGCACACAAAGGCGTTAAAATTTAAAAAATTGCGTTAATTTCAGCTTACGTCAAAATTGTTACCGTTATTGGTTATGCGTAAATCAAATGGTAGTGTTTAGTTATTGTGTGAAAAAATTATGTCGCGTCTAATAGAAGAAGAAATTGCAAAATGATTGCAGAGGAAAGCGAAAGCGATGAATTTAATGAGAGTAATGAAGAATATGAGCCAAGCCAAGAGCAATTAGAACAATACGAGGAAAGTGAAAGCAATTCTTCAGATGAAGGGATCCCCTGCAGTGGATCACCTTTTTACATCAAAATCCTCTTCAGTCAATATCACTTGAAGGATATAAATCTTACTGTATGATTCCAGTCACAAAACTGGAATCAGGTCGTGCACAGAGCTGTAACGTCTTAAATTTACAACCTGGGATAACGCGTTACTCAACTTCACGTGTCAAAAACATCAAAGATTGTTTTCTTCTATTTTTTCCGGCTCCAATTGAAAATATTGTATTATTAATGAATACAAAATACTAATGAATAATGCAAATGCATAAATACGGAGAAAAGCACAGACCAATAGATCGAGATTTACTCAATTCTGGCCTGCGTATACGTAATTCATTGATGCAAATATATGCTTCAAAGTAATCAAATTCAATTTCGTAGAGTAAAAACATAGTGAATTTGTTTGATGCAAACCACGGACGTCCAATTTTTATAGAAATAATATGTCGAAAGAAACATTCTTTCAAATTACGTGTATTTTACGCTTCGACAACCCATTCACCCGCTGCCAAGCAAGCCCGAAAGGTATGGCATTCAGTTTTGGGTGCTGGTTTGCTCAAAAACATATTATATATGAAACGTAGAACCCTATTTAGGCAAGCAATCAAGAGCTAAGCCAGAGCAAAATCAAGGCCAAAGAGGATTTGGTTGAAGGCCTAAAAGGCCATAACATTGCTATGGACAATAACAGGAATGTTTGTCTGGCCTGCCTTGCAAAGAATAAATAAATATTTTTAATCTATTTCTCTGTTTTCTCTAAAAAATTTATTAATTTGGACAGAAATTATGTGAGGGGTCGAAATCGACCCAAACGTATGATTCTTAAGTTTTTTCCAGCGTGCGTCTACGGTTAAAACAAAAAAAAAAAACAATAATGAACAAATTCAAAAATAATCAAAACAATGACAAAAAAAAGATGTAAGACAAAAATTGTTATATACATACGTTATATACATATGTAAACATATGAAAATATATGAAGAAATAGAAAATACTTATAGTACAACTAATAATATTTTAAACTTAATTTAATTTAGAAACAAAATATGAACAGTTAATTAATGAAAATAAAAAAGGCATAAGAAAATAAAAAAAAATAAGAAAATTAAAAGGAATAAAGAATATAATTGTAATAAAATTAGGAAGAGAAATGTACTTAAAACCCGACATATTAAAGTAAAAAGAAAATAGGTATATTAAAATACTTGTACAAAATTATGTTTTCAAGATATATATTTATATATAGTTAATAGCGTAACAAATTATATTCAACTAGAATAACGTCGATAGCTATTGTAAGAATTGAAACTTGTATTGAATTAAATAAATATTAGAAATTATGTAATAGAATTTTATCAAGATAAAATATTACTAATGAATTGATATTTCTAAATTTAAATAATATACGCTACAAAAATTACTTAAATTCTTCTTAATTGGAAACAAATTGAATAAGAATATATTGTAAGAAAAAAAAAAAGAATATAGATAAAAAATTGGTAGTAATTGAATTTTTTTTTTTTTAATTGTAATAACGTATAAAAGAAGAATCCACCAGGCAGAGAAGCTGACCTGAATTCCGATGTACACCCATCACAACAACATTTTAGTAACAGCACACCGTAGCATGTTGACAACAAGGCGACGAACAGCGCCCTTCCAACTAAAAGGGTGAAGGGTAGCTCGTAGCTGGAACAACACATTATGCACATTAGATGCAACAGCTGATCACCTTAGCGATAGCAACCAAAATGGCAACCATCACAAACAAAAACAAGATGGAAAGCAGCAAAGGGGGGTTAACAGCAGCAATAGTTGAACTGAAAATTACTGTATGATAGTGGGGGGCAAATACACACTACCGTCAACCACTTTGAAAACACAACACCCACGATAAGATAACTCGATGGTAATCTTTCGGAGAAAATTAGAAATACATCGGCCAGACAATTAAGTTGCCGCTCAGCAGCGAAACCATAGTCAATCACGTCCGCCTTCAAGGTTATCAATCATCAATTATTGCATCATCGAGTGGCGGCAACGATGAATAAACCACCAAGTAGACGAAAGTAAAGCAGTCACAGGTTCGCCAGCCCAATCATGGCCCAATTATAGCAGCATCAGCCACAAAAGTAAAAATTGAGATATACATAAATTGGCAGCGATGTAAGAAATGCGACGCAACTACAAATGAAGCAGGGATACCAGCGCTTGCGTACCCTACAAGCGAAAATCGTACCTTCAACCATAAACCCCATACTACGAAAAACAACATGTGATCGACCTCAGTACAATCGAAATAGAAGATTAACAGCCGCCGTCTCAAACACAGCAACCCACCAACCACAGTTACTATATACAACAAATCGAGAAGAAGACATCAATTCAACGGGGTGTGCATCAACAACAACGCCAACAGTACTAGCAACAGTTACATTAACAACAACATCAACAGTTACATCAACAACAACGTCAACAGTAACATCATCAGTTATATCAACAACAACATCAACAGCCACGTAAAGGTCAACACCAACATCAACATACACGCATCGAAGAAGCGCAGCCACCGCAGTTACGATATTCGTATCACAATCGCTATTGTATTATCATTACTGACGATTATTGCAAAAAACTATTATATTAACTATTATCACACAAAAATTTAACTATGGTATACACAAAAGAAGAAAAAAAAAATCACATAAGTAGACAATAAGGAAAACCAGAGTATACATAAGCCACCCACAATTCAATGGAACATAAATGTATAAGAAAATATTAATATCGTTTCATACGATACTAAATTTTTCTTTCCCTAGGGTGGAGGGATGTTGTAGGTCAGAATCACTGCTCTGGTAATAACAACGCTTAACGTTGCTATCACCACATACCTTTCGGCCCAGCGTTAACAATGCTTAACGTGTGGTAACACATACTTTTAGGCTGCATTTTATATGAAACGCGGAAGAAAGTATGTTAAATCACACGGCACAGTATGGCCTAGATCAAATCGATCGCGACTGTTATTCAAGATCGCGACCGCATTCCAAGAAGTGGAACATCGCGCTAAATTCAGAAGAGCAAAATTCGCAACTTGTTGTCAAGAATTATTACTAAAAATAATTCTTGAGATAATTGCAAAAACGACGCGGAAATGATTCTGGCCAACAACGAATCTCAGAAGAGATATAAACCCATCTTTCGGATTGGAAGAAGGCAGTTAAAGTTCTGCAGTTGAAGTTGCAGTTACACAGTTTAAGTTACGCAGTTCAAGCTGCAGATTAAGTGAGCATTGAAGTAATATATTAAGTCGGAAGTATCAAGACCTGAGAATATTGCCGAAGGAATAAATCACAATAAACGAAAAGTAAGAACCATAATCCCCAAGTTTTTATTTCAGCACCTGTCGAAAGTCGGCAGCATTGCCCGACAGGTTAAAGGATCACAAAGGCGGCACCTTGGTGCCCGTGGTAGCTAGGCGAAAGGGATCCACCTGCGGCACTTTGCCGGATCCCAACAGTAAGTCCACACGGTCGGCGCATCCTTGCCCGTGGCACAAGCGTCCGTGGCCCTTAACGTCGAAGGACCAACGACGACAACCCCATCACATAAAAGCACTGTCAGTGATCCTTCTTGAGGAAGGATCTACGACATTACGTTTGTTCTGGTATCCTACTGGAGGATACTAGATACAACATTTTGGCGCAGCCGTTTTTTCGATCCAAGGATCGCTCCCGTTATTGATGTGAAGTACAGTAAATTAAATAACAATGTTTTTTTTAAAAATAGCATAAACAAAAAGAGAAAAAATCACCAACCAAGATCGACGTCTACGAATCCTGTATTATCCCTCGAAGAAGTCCTTAAGGACAAGCAAGCGGGACCCAGACCGATAACAATAGAAGAGTACTGGAAGAGGCAGAAATCGACACGTGAGGAAGGAATTAAATAGTAACCCACAGCCACCAAAGAGACGCGGCGGGAGAAAAGTAAAACAACGGAGAGAAGTAGCCAACCTTCACCGGCTAGCGACGATAGCCACAACCAAAGAAGAAAACAATGAGTTCCTGAGGCAGATCCGCCAAATTTACAACACCAACGACAAGAAACAACGTAGGAAAAACAGCAACCAACACTAACTGGAATTGTTGTGAAATAATATACATATTTTAAAATATTACAAAATTATACGAATAAAATTAAAGGTAGTACTTTAATTGTTGGAACTTGTCTAAATAGAATACTTTTGTTTAATTCATTATTTAAATTGAAGAATTTTTAAAAAAAAACCATTGGCAAAATAAGTTATTTTTGTTAAATAGAAAAATTTAATAAAATTTTCGGGCTAGTTAGACACAACCAAATTTACAAACAAATTTGATATTATATTTATACTTAAGTACGGTAAAAGAACAAATAAATGAATGCAACAAACAAATCCGTTAGTAGTTTTTAATAACAAATTAATTAATAGCAACCAGGCTAACAACGATAGCTGCAAGACAATAAATAAAAGAAATGCTTAATTGCAAGAAACTCATTGCAACAAGAAGTAGGTCACAAACTTGAGCTTGAACTTCAAGCAAGGCTAGAAGTGACAAAATTGCTAGCGAGCGGCAGCTGGTAGCAAAAACGCTAACAAAGCAACAAAAACAAAAAGTACGCCAGGTACCACGAGCTCGAATTAGAAAAAGAAAAAAAAAATATATATAATAAAAATAATATATATATGCGTACGAATGTACGAATGTTTACAACGTGTTCAGCCAAAAGGGTGTCAATGAGCCGTATTAAAGCTGAATAAGCAAAAGTTAATTGCTTGTAGAGAATCAATTAAAGTTTTAATTGATTCCAAAAATATCCAAAATACATACTTAGAACAATAAGTATAGGATAATTAATGGCAGAATCGCTACAAGAGCATAGGATATAGGATTAAAATAATGGCAGAATCGCTACAAAGCATATTTAGTCTTAGAAATAGAGCATAAGGATTTGAAGAGGCAAATAGAAGAATTTGCATCAAAAATTTGGAACATCCTAAAAAACACCGTTTCCAATAAAGAAACTTTAGAGCTAATCAAGACTAAAATCCAAGCCCTAGGAGAAACATCAACATTAGAAAAAGCAGACGCATTCATAGAAGAATTGCTGATTTTTTTAAAATATTGTAGAAAATAAAAACCAAAGTCTAAGGGACTGCTTATCAGAATTCAACGCGTTACAAAATAAGTTCGATACTTATTTAGAGGAAAAACATTTTCAAGAAAACATAGTAAAGACCTTAGAAGACGAGAACGAACAACTAAAGAAATTATTGAAAGACAAGGGTTTAACAGAAGAAACATTAAATAAAACGCTAGAACAGGAATCAGCACAAAAATCAAGAGAGGATTGTGCATCCTTAGAAAAGGCGCATGATAGAATACAAGAACTAAAAGAGGAAAATAGACGCCTACAACAGGAATTAGAGCTAGCGCACGAACAATCACTATACCATAAGGAACCTACCAAAGCCATAGCCAGTCAAAGGGAATATAATTCAGTTTCATTTCCTACATTTAAACAATCAGTGGCAGAACAAATCAATATGGGTATAGCAGAAATAGCCAAAATAACAAGCAGTATTGTTCCACTGTTTTTAGGGACACAGTCACCAGATTTGAGAGGTGAGGTGTATAAATGCATACAGGCGTGTGAGTTAGCTGCAAGTGAAGCGACTCCAGCTAATAAAACAATTTACATTGATTATATAAAACAAACGCTTTAACAGCCTGGAAGAATTATACCTGGTGATACGAAGGGCCTACCTACCAACAGTTTCATTAGACGTGACGTTGGCAGAACTTCAGAATTGCAGCCAACTGTACAATGAGGATATTCGGCAGTTCGCAAGACGCCTAAATACGAAAAAAGCGCAAGTGTTGCAAGTAATAAAAGATACATACAAGGGAGTAGGTGACATCGCACTTGTATCTATGGCAGAAACATCAGCAAATATGGCGTTTAGAACAGGGTTAAAAGATGTAACCTTACGAATACGAAAGTGTGACAGGAAAAACTATCGAGGAAATGGTAGAAATCGCAGTGAACACACTAGTCGAGATACAGAGAAGTAACTCCATACATCAACCAACAATGACACCAACAATTAATATGAATTCGGTAGAACCCAACATAAGACCTCCTGTACAAAATCGCGTGGAGTATAAAAGACTAGAAGAAAGGCAGAACGTCTCGAGAGCGCCACAGGAAAAAACAATTTGCTCATTTTGCAGTAAACGTGGGCATACGACAGAAAAGTGTTTAATTAGGAAGAACACACCGTATTGCCAAAAGTGTTTAAAATATGGACACGAGACAAACTGGAGGTGCAGCAACAATGACAACAACAGAGGTGGGGCGAGCAACAAAAATCAAGGACCTAATAACAGGAACCAGGGAAACCAGCAATGGAACCGACCTCATCAAAATGGGCAGTCGAACCAAGTACAGCAAACTTGGCAACCACACCAACCCCAGCCGAATTGGCAACAAAAACAAGTACAATCGAACTAGAATCAAAAGCAGAAGAATCCAGTGAACTCGAATTCGACTACATTCAAGGGGGCACAGATGAATCAGAGTCCTGTGAACATGCCATAAGGAACGAATCAAACAATATGTCATTGGTGTAACAGACCAGGACATATAGCAGCGAACTGCGGAGCTAAAAAGAGTTGGGAAACTCTACAAAATAACCAGCAGGGAAACTGGCAAGGGCCCAGATAAGGCCAATAATCTGGGAACCCAACAAAAATAGGAATATAAGGCCAAACGAAATAGTAACCGTACGTCCAACATCAGACGAGATCGTGAATACGTTACTGACTCCAGATGTATTAAAAGCTAATAAAGCTAAGAATATTGGCCACAAATTTAATAATAAAATAAAAATTATAAACCAAAATGATAAAATAAATGAAACAGTTGATAAATTAACCAATAAGGCAAAAATGATAATACAAATGGGAGCAGAGTTTCTAATAATCATCTTGCTAATTATACAGTCATGTACATCGATTGTAAAAACAATGGTTCTCAATTTTCAACAATATAAAGCGAGGAGCATTAGTCTTAATATAGCAGAATATATTGCAAACATAAAAGCACTTGCAAGTATTATAAAATCAAAAATATTAACCAAATTTAAAGTTTTCATTACAATTTTACAGAAACGGAACATGAAAACAATATGTTCATGGTTAACGTATAATTAAAATAATGATGATAGAAATACCATAAAGGAAGTATCTAACTGGAAATCAGCCACGTTAAGTGATGTGTTCATTGAATTGCCTTGTGTAGAGGCGAGAAATGGAAAACTCATTTTACTGGTGGATACAGGAGCAGATACAAGCCTAGTAAAAGAATGCGCATTAAAGGAAGATGCCATTATAAATAAAAAGGTTAAAAAGGAATTAAGTGGAGTGGAATTAAGTTAATGGTCCACTAACATATGCCATGATGAGGTACAGCCCTTACGTTTAACGCTACACGTTGTGTCACTTAAACAAGGGGTACCGGCGGACGGCATACTGGGTAGAGACAACATGTGGAACAGATAAACACGCTAAATAAAAACTTAACGCTATTTAATGAAAATAAAGAGTTTATAATTAATTTGCCACTGCTAAGCATCAAAAATATAGAAGATAAAAGAAACAAAAATAATATAACAATTGAGGCAAGGTTAGAATAACGCCATTAAAAATTAAAACTAAAGTTATGACTGTGGTAGTCCATACATAAGAGATTGCACCAGGAGTGTACCTGGGGGAAACACTAGCCAATGTGGAAAACAAAGTGGTCAAAGTACCAATTTTAAATTCAACGGTAAAAGATTTCATCCTTAGTGACAACTTTGTACCGAAATTTAGTGATTTTCATAAATACAAGCTAATTGATGTTTCATACAATCAATGGACTACCATCAACAGTATAAGTAATGCGGACATAGGGCAACGAATGAATGTTTTAATGAAAGATTTAGAATTGGATCCTTCCTTAAACCGAGAGGAAAGGGAATCCATAACAAAACTATGTGCGAAATATAATGATATTTTTCTTTTAGAGGGTGACCAATTGACGTACACCCCAGTAATAACACATAAGATTCCAATAAAGGTGGATCAGCCAGCAATTAACCAGTACCGAATTCCTCAGACACATAGGGAAGAGATGAATAGGCAAATTCATAAATTATTAGAGGATGATTTAATATTCCCAAGTGTATCTCCATGGAACTCCCCACTACTTCTAGTTCCAAAGAAGAGTGGAAAAGAGATGGAGAAAGAAATGGCGCTTAGTTATAGATTATAGGAAAGTAAATGAGGCCACAATTAAACAAGTTTTCCCACTGCCTAGAATAGATGAGATATTGGATCAGTTAGGTAGTAGTAGATACTTTTCGACGTTAGACTTGGAAGGTGGGTACCACCAAGTCCTAATGGATAAGGCGGACAAGGAAAAGACCGCATTTAGTTCAGCTTTGGGACATTTTGAGTTTAACCGAATGCCCTTCGGTTTGACCGGCGCCCCAGCGACGTTTCAACGTCTAATGAACCATATCCTGACAGGATTACATGGTATGGATTGTTTTGTTTATTTAGACGACATAGTCGTATATGCAACAAACCTGGGACAGCATGAAGAAAGGTTAACTAAGGTTTTCGAGGTCATTAGGGAAAATAACTTAAAGTTAAACATTAGCAAATGCCAATTTCTACGACGAGAAGTCGTTTATTTAGGGCACAAGTGTTCAGAAGATGGAGCACTTCCAGACCCTAGCAAGATGGATTGCGTTAAAAATATTCCGCCTCCTAAAAATAAAAAGGAAGTACAAGCCTTCCTGGGCCTTGTTAATTACTATAGAAAATTTATACCGGAAACAGCGAAAATAGCACTTCCCATCAACAAATTGTTAAGTAAAGACGCTAAGTTCGTCTGGACAGAAAACTGCCAGAGAGCATTTGAGCAGTTAAAAGAATCAGTCATGTCACCAGCGGTGTTAGCATATCCAGACAAGTAATGAAGCGTTAGGCGCGGTCCTTTCTCAAGGAAACGTAGGCGAGGCTATTGGCCTAATAGCTTTCGCTAGCCGAGCGCTAAGCGACACAGAACAAAGATTGTAACGTGCACACACGTTACAAATAAGCTAAATATAAGATTATTACAAATAAGATTAATTAACTAGAAATATAAGAAAACTGAAATATCAGAATATAGAAATAAGTAAGATAGAACGAAGAACAGCATAAACGCAGTCGCAGCATTAATCAACAGAATAGGTTGAATGATCGCAGGTTCAAATCCCACCAGCGATCAAAACATTTTTTTTAGCTTCGCATCAGTTCTTTTAGTATGTGTGTTTGCGCTCTTGTGTACACACAGAAAACAAAAAGAACCAAACACAAAACCGGTTTCGTCATACATACACATACATAATACCCAATGTAATGATCAATGCCTGTAGTTTGCGCTCACTACGTTTATATAATTCGCGTGCCGTTTACGGCAGCCAGCTCATAAAAGGCCACGGCGAAATTATTCCAATTCGAGTTGCGCTGAGTATAAGGTAAGCCTAATACTTAAGATCTTAAACCAATCTTGCGACTATCGGCTTCGGCCATCGGTAATATTTTTATATATTACTAATCGACTTCGGTCATCGGTAAATGCCCTATGATTTACTAATCGGCTTCGGCCATCGGTAATACCTTTATATATTACTAATCGACTTCGGTCATCGGTAAATGCCCTATCATTTACTAATCGGCTTCGGCCATCGGTAATATCTTTATATATTACTAATCGACTTCGGTCATCGGTAAATGCCCTATCATTTACTAATCGGCTTCGGCCATTGGTAATATCTTTATATATTACTAATCGACTTCGGTCATCGGTAAATGCCCTATCATTTACTAATCGGCTTCGGCCATCGGTAATATCCCTATATATTACCTATCGACTTCGGTCACCGGTGAATGCTCTATCATTCACCTATCGGCGCAGGCCACCGGCGCTTTCCCCTGTATAAATGAAGGCCTTCCGCCGGGAAGCACTTGAGCTTCCAAGTCCTTACCTTAGGCCTTCCGCCGGGAAGCACTTTCGCTTTCCCCTGTATAAATTAAGGCCTTCCGCCGGGAAGCACTTGAGCTTCCGAGCCCTTACCGTAGGCCTTCCGTAGAGAAACACGCTGGTTAAAAAACTCCTGCTTAAGCGATTTACGTAGGTAAACTGTACAGCCATCTGCTGCGTGGCACTCTGCCCTTAGATTTGAGTAGGCAAAAACCACATTGTGTACGTATAATAAGGTATAACAATTGTTAAGTAGATAAGGATAAAACCAATACAACCAATCCACCGAGCTGAACTCTGCAAAGAGTCAGTGCTAGACTGTGAGAACAGTCGTTTGAAATTCGTGTGGCGGTTGAATAACTTGGAGGGTTACGAGACCCCTTTAAGCGAACTCTGGACAGACTGAGCTTCATCCAGGCTGGAAACTAAAAACTCGTTACAAATGGCGCCCGAACAGGGACTCTCTTCAATAGAGAGTCAAGCACTTACGTTAGAAAGTGCACAGACACAACAAACACTAAGTATCAACACGGATGCCACCACATCCAACCTAAGCGGTAAAAGAACTCAGACAGCGACTGAGCGACTTTTTAAAAACGCAACGCATCGAGACAGGAACCTCAACGACACTAAGCCCCGGTTGACACAACATACGCTGGCAACTACGCCACTGATGAAGATACAACCCGAAGGCAACCCAAATAACAACAACATAGACATAATGAACACGGTTAGAAAATGGGGTCTCGCTTTCAATGGAAGCCGCCCCCTCAATGAATTTTTGGAAACCATAGAAGAGTTAGCCGATTGCTATAGAATCGAGTACGACCATCTGATCTTACCACTCAATGAAATCATGAAAGACAGAGCACGAGAATGGTGGCGCTATAAGAAAGGCGAAATACATACCTGGCGGGAATTCCGAATAGCCGCTGAAAAATTCTTCCAACCACCGCGGCACTTACACCGGCTTGAAGAAGAAATAATGCGCAGGAGACAAAACATCCGCGAGAGAGCCAACGACTTCATAATGAGTCTCATGTCATTGATACGTCAACATCCTCACATGCGAATGGAACAACAAGTAGAGCGAGCATATGAAGGACTCCGCCCAGAATATCGGCTATACATAAAACGCAATGAAGTCGATAATATTGACGATCTCATGACAATGGCAGAAGAGTATGAGCACATTCGCGGAGAGGAAACTAGAAGCAACCGCCACTCCAACAACTGCATCACTTCTACACCCTATGTACGAAAGACGCATTGTTGATCTTGCAGACAACCGGGACACACCAGGAGCCACTGCCGGGGACGAAAATTACTCTTTTGTTCGTATTGTGGAACCACAGGAAGACTATCCCATGACTGTCACTCATCGACACCGGAGCCTCGCTCACGTTTATGGGCACGGACTTGAAAAAGAAGATCAAACGTCAACCACGCGCACACCAGCAAACTATTCCAGTTACACTAGGGAATGGGAAAATAATCTCGGCCCAAAACCACGGAGAGGTGATCATCAAAATAGGCACGAACCAATACAAACACCAAGTATATTTCATGCCAGGAATTACCGTAGAATTGATCCTAGGAATGGATTTCTTGAACAAAGCAGGCATCCACCTCACCATTGGCAACCATTAAGTAGTACCCAGTGTCACCAACCACCACCATAGTTTGCATACAATAAACCAAACACCAGAACACGCCCAGTTACAACAACTCATTAATTATGTAAAAACACGAATGGGAAAAATCAACACTCCGTGCAACATCGCCCAACATGTCATACGTGCAAATGGTGACGTATCTTTTAAACAGAAATACTACCCGCAATCCAGCAAACTACAAAAACCAACAACAAAAAAACAGCCAGCAACGAAATCACCAAACACACCGAAATCAACAAAAATACCGAAATCAACAAAAATACCGAGAGACACAACGAAATTACCAAACACACCGAAATCAACAAAAATACCGAGAGACACACCGAAATCATCAGACACACCGAAATCAACAGACACACCGAGATCAACAAAAAAAAACCGAGAGACACAACGAAATCACCAAACACACCGAAAGACACACCGAAATCAACAAAAATACCGAGAGACACACGAAAAGACACACCAAAATCAACAGACACACCGAAATCACCAAACACACATAAGTCAACAAACATACGGAAAACCCGAAACCAGAAACCACACCGAACACCGCCAACTCCACAAGAAACCGAACAAAATCACCGACAAACAAAATCACCCCAACACCAGATCAGCATCCGACCGCAGCTGACCACCGTACATTGCAGCGACCAGAAGAAGTAGTCACCGTCACAGTACAAGGCGGATAAGCCAAATTAACTCACACCGCCGAAGGAAGAATGATGACCACCAACCAGATTCGCACCGTACACAAACCATTTTAAACTCAAACAATAGAAAAGGAATTGTAGGAGTTAAAATGAAAAATGAAGAAAATATTATAAGTAAAATTAAAATAGCACGAATTATGATTAAGAAAATATGAATTTGAATTTAATTTGAAATTATTTTTTGTTTCCACCCTGAAAATAAAATCTTTTTTTTTCTTATCTTTCTTTTTTTTTACAAACCTTTGTAAGGATTGACTGTAACGTGCACACACGTTACAAATAAGCTAAATATAAGATTATTACAAATAAGATTAATTAACTATAAATATAAGAAAACTGAAATATCAGAATATAGAAATAAGTAAGATAGAACGAAGAACAGCATAAACGCAGTCGCAGCGCAGTCGCGGCATTAATCAACAGAATAGGTTGAATGATCGCAGGTTCAAATCCCACCAGCGATCAAAAAATTTTTTTTTAGCTTCGCATCAGTTCTTTTAGTATGTGTGTTTGTACTCTTGTGTACACACAGAAAACAAAAAGAACCAAACACAAAACCGGTTTCGTCATACATACATACACATACATAATACCCAATGCAATGATCAATGCCTGTAGTTTGCGCTCACTACGTTTATATAATTCGCGTGCCGTTTACGGCAGCCAGGTAAATGCCCTATCATTTACTAATCGGCTTCGGCCATCGGTAATATCTTTATATATTACTAATCGACTTCGGTCATCGGTAAATGCCCTATCATTTACTAATCGGCATCGGCCATCGGTAATATCTTTATATATTACTAATCGACTTCGGTCATCGGTAAATGCCCTATCATTTACTAATCGGCTTCGGCCATCGGTAATATCCCTATATATTACCTATCGACTTCGGTCACCGGTGAATGCTCTATCATTCACCTATCGGCGCAGGCCACCGGCGTGCAACCATATTTGCACGCCACCGGTCGGAAAACCCCTTAAACAGGAGATTAACCAACCAGCATTTTTGATTCGATAAATTAAGGCCTTCCACCGGGAAGCACTTGAGCTTCCAAGCCCTTACTTTAGGCCTTCCGCCGGGAAGCACTTTCGCTTTCCCCTGTATAAATTAAGGCCTTCCGCCGGGAAGCACTTGAGCTTCCAAGTCCTTACCTTAGGCCTTCCGCCGGGAAGCACTTTCGCTTTCCCCTGTATAAATTAAGGCCTTCCGCCGGGAAGCACTTGAGCTTCCGAGCCCTTACCGTAGGCCTTCCGTAGAGAAACACGCTGGTTAAAAGACTCCTGCTTAAGCGATTTACGTAGGTAAACTGTACAGCCATCTGCTGCGTGGCACTCTGCCCTTAGATTTGAGTAGGCAAAAACCACATTGTGTACGTATAATAAGGTATAACAATTGTTAAGTAGATATAAGGATAAAACCAATACAACCAATCCACCGAGCTGAACTCTGCAAAGAGTCAGTGCTAGACTGTGAGAACAGTCGTTTGAAATTCGTGTGGCGGTTGAATAACTTGGAGGGTTACGAGACCCCTTTAAGCGAACCCTGGACAGACTGAGCTTCATCCAGGCTGGAAACTAAATATTCGTTACAAGATATTCCACAATAGAAAAGAAATTTTTAGCAATAGGCTACAAAAAATTTCAGGGCATATCTCTTAGGCAGACATTTTAAAATTTTTACTGATCACCAGCCATTAAAGGGAATAGCCAATTTAAAGGATCAAACTTCTAGACTGGCAAGATTCAGACACAAGTTGTATATGTATTATACACCTATACCTCACTTTGCGTCGGGGTTACGTTCCAAAAAAACACGACGCAAATCG
Source organism: Myopa testacea (assembly GCA_949629155.1). Taxonomy (NCBI): domain Eukaryota; kingdom Metazoa; phylum Arthropoda; class Insecta; order Diptera; family Conopidae; genus Myopa; species Myopa testacea. Next base: position 30,439,550 of record OX451347.1, read on the forward strand.
AAACGACGCAAAGTGAATTAAGATTTTCTATAGCAAACCATGTAAAGATCGAAGATAGGTTCCAGGGTTACGAAAATACTACTTTTTAAAAAGAAAATCGATCAAAGTAAACATTAAAAAAACAAAAATAATATAACTCTGCCAATAAATAAATTGGAAAAATATTTACCTTTTTTGTAATCAGAAACAACCCGTAAAAATTTATAGAAATTAATTATTCTCTTTTTTAAAAAGCACAAACACTAATTGAAACGTTACAAAAAGCACAATATGTACACTACATAATTGAAACTGAACTCTAAAATTAGCAAAACAAAGTAAAAATAAAACTGTATTAAAATTGCGTTGATTTTCAGTTAGAAGAGGAATCCCCGAATTTGATGGCATGGCGCAATTAGAAACAAAAGTGTAGCCATCTGTTAGAAAACAAGAAAAAAATTAAAGACTCGAACCCAAAACAACGCAACATCGAAAACCTAACGACGCACAGTGAAAATTGGTACTAATTAAGCAGCGACGCAACTTCGAAAACAACGCAAAACGAAACGACGCGACGAATCAGGCAACAATATAGGTGGCCAGGGATGCAAAGGCAAATAAAAGATTATGTAAAAAACTGTCCTAAATGTCAAGCGAATAAAAGTTCGAGATTAACAACAATGCCCATGGTGCTGACAGATACACCAATGAGGCCATTTGATAAAGTCTACATGGACATAGTTGGTATTTTACCAGTATGGTATCTTTTACATTCTGACTTTTCAGTATGATTTTTCGAAATTTATGGCATGTACAGCTATCCCAGACGCGGAAGCAAGTACTGTCGCCAGAGCTTTTTATGACGAAGTAATTACGCGTTACGAAATTCCTCGAATTCTAATTACTGATAACGGAACTAATTTCATTTCGAAATTGTTCTCAGATACATGCAAATTGTTAGACATTAAAAAATTGCATATAACGCCTTACCATCCGCAAGCTAATGGCTCACTAGAAAGAAGCCACAGGCCTTTAGCGGAATATTTGCGTAGTTTTGCTAAAGAAGATGGGTCGAATTGGGATCAATGGTTAACTGCAGCCATGCACGTTCACAACCACACACCCCACATTACGACCAAGCAAACACCGTTCCGTACGTTATTTGGATTCGATACGGAAATGCCGACTAACTTAAAAAAAAGTGTAGTCCGGTATATAATGCCGAAGATCCGAATAAAGTCCTGAAATTTCAAATACAAAGAGCTCACGAAATCGTGAGAAAGAATCAAGATTTAGCAAAACAGGTAGCTAAAAGGCAGTACGATAGCAAATTAAAAATTAGTAGAATTTAAGGTAAGAGATGGGGTTCCTTCTCCATATTGGGTTCCTACTCCAATATGGGTAGGACCGTATAAAGTAGTAGGAATTAAAAGTCCAATTACGACGGTGTTAAATATAAAGGGAAAGGAAAAGCCATTCCACAATAACTTACTTAAGTTATATAGAAGCAATTAAGAAGGAAATAGGATTAACTGGTAGACAATTAACGTGGTAGACAATTAGGTAGGAATACATTAGAATCACTTAAATTAAGGAAATAGGATAGAATCACTTAAAATAAGGAAATAGCATAGAATCACTTAAACTAAGAAAATAGATTAATAGGTTAGGAAATTAAATTCAGTAGTCATAAATTAAAGTAAACTAATCACAATAGGCATCTTATTAGGATTAGGATAGGATTAACATAAAGAGAATAGGATTGATAATAGATAGAATAGGAAGAAAGCAGGGGAAATACTGCATAAAAACTAAATTCAGAGAGTACAAAGTAGAAAATTTTTTATTCTAATCTCCACTCTTTTATAGATACATAAAAGTCAGGCAACTATCGACACAAAACAGGAAATACGAAATGATAGCAAAAATTGTTTGGGTACTACTGACGGTAGCGCAGATAGAGGCACGTCTGCCAATAGAAGTGGAAAAATTAAAAGAAACACCAATGGTATTCGAAACAACTAATAAGGCACTGTTTTTCAAGGATACTTGGACAATATTAACAAAAATAGTAATGACTTCCAGGGGATAATAAACGAACTGGAAGAATACATAGACAACATGCACAACATTTGCGAAAATTTAAACAGACAAATAGAAATAAACAATTTCAAGGAAGCCTGCCTAATTTTGAACCAGCCATTGAAAGCCACCGTTAAGCAACTAAGAATTATCGAGGACATTATAAATCACCCTAGCAAAACACAGAAACGGAATAAAAGATCTCTAGACTTTGTGGGATAGCCGTTGAACTGGGCCTTTGGGCCGTTGAACTTTGGGCCGTTTGATAATGAGTCAAAACGACGACACAGAAATACATAACCATTTGGAAAAAATTAATAACAAACAAGCAGAAACATATAAGATTTTGAAGCAGCAAGTCAGTATAATGAAAACAACATACAACAAAACCACTTCAGCGTTAAGACAATCGGCAGCCGAGATAGACAAACTACAAAGGGACCTAGCTAACACCATAAATAATCAAATAGCAATAAATAATCAAACAGCAATAAATAATCAAATAGCAATAAACAATCGAAACGAACAGAAAATAGCGCAAGTAGAATACCTATTACGCACAATAGAAATATAAGCCACAATACAGGCCACCCTAGTGGAGATACAGGGAAACAGGAGTTGGAGATGCAGATATTGGATGATTTGTACAGAGGAACACTACACCCTTCCTTATTACAAGAGGTAGACCTGAAAGACCAAATAGAAAAATTGGATCTTACAAACAAAGCGAATGGTTACTAAGTGATGCGTTCAGAATACACCAACTAGCAAAGGTATATACGCTAACAAGTGCGGGGGATACGTTGATCAAAATAACAATCCCACTTCCAGAGGAGGACCTTTACACAATATACAAAGTATACCAAGTTCTACTATTTACAAATACCACGTATGACCTAACAGTAAAGCCAACTTTCGAGTACATAGCCGAAGCAAAGGAAGAATGGCAATTCGTGGGCATGACAAAACATGATGTAGATACCTGCAACCTCGTGAACGGTGCAACAAGAGGGAACGCATGGACAACCCAAGATGATATAATCGTATGCAGGAGTAAAGGAAAGAAATTAAGCGGTAGACATCCAACGTGCGAAATAGCATTACAACAACACAATAATGCGAATATAACAAACGTATGCATCGCCACGGCAACCCCAGCAAATCAAGGAATATTAGGGAAAATGAACACCCCCAAATGGCTATACAATTTCCGACGTACCCACACATTTGAAACAACGTGCAGTACAGGAGTCAACACAATATCTCTGGAGGGATTGGGCTTACTAACAATTACACAAAAGTGCGCAATAAAAAATCACAACTGCACCATAGAATTCGAAGAACACAAAACAAGCAGTATAAACCAAATTAATAACAAGATAGATCATTCAGAGTTAATATCTTTCCTAAAGGGCAGCGTAATAAACTCAACAATAGGCACGAGGAGCGAAACAAACCTACCGCTGCCGCTCGTTATAACGGATCACACCAGGCTGACGCAAACACTGGAGGCAGGAGAGAAAGATTTAGCCGAGCTACAGGCAGAGATAGAACATGCGGAGTTGACGGATACAATTCAACTAAAACAAAAGATATTCGAGATAGCAGGCGCATCTGCAACATTGGGAACGATGCTTATGATAATACTAGTAGTCCTATACATACGGCATAAGACGAAACGACCAATAAATACATCGGTGCAGCACGTGGTTCAAAGACCAACCATTGAGGTGCTACACGAATCAACACTTAGGGAGGTACGCAAACAACGAGCAGAAACCGGTACTGAGGTGTGCAAACAACGAGCAGAAACCAGTGCTGGAGTGCGTAACCAACTAGCAGAAGCCAGTGCGGAGCGTCCTTTCAACTCCAATGCCTGAAACCAGATACAGGTTGAGAATCTGAAGCATCCGATTAATGAATTAGTAACCCGATTACAACCTAAATTGTAACAAAACGAAAATGGTTGTTTAAAATAAATAAGAGTGCACAAGGGGGGGGGGGGGGGGGTTTATTGGGGTTAGCCTCAATAAACTCATCAAGTTGCGCCAGTATGGGGATGATTGGCTCCAAGTCCCACACATCCGCCCGGATAACGGCCGTAACGTCCTGAATATAGAGGCCGATCGGGAATACGTAGTGATGGCTCGGGTAACGCGACATTGTTACTTTAAACGATTAAAACGGTAAAATTTTACTAAATAAAACCACTATAGCACCGAACGTATTTATAAGCGAGGGTAAACAAACACGAACCCGGAAAAATGCAAATGGAAAAGGGAAATCAGCATTAAAATTAAAAATAAAACTATGTATGTCACGGGTGAAATTAAAAATATTGATAACTACGCAAATTTAGTCCACGCACATGGTGAGCACCCTACATGCAATATGTATACACTCATATGCATCCCATAAGTCTATAAGAATAAATCACGAGAAATACAGTTTGATAATAAAGGCGAATTTTAAGATTTAGAAAATAATTAGGGAATAATATACGGTATATGAAGAGTAGCGGTGCCGTGTTAAATACACAACCAATATAACTTTGCATTTGCAATTATATTAATTATATATTATAATTATATATATTATATTTAATATAATTGCACACGCAAAATTATGCCTGAAGATTTAGTTCATGCATACCACACAAAAATACACTACATTAGCACAAACAAACATACGCACATATGCCAATAGGTCAGTAAGCCATAAGATATGTAAACTGACCAATAAGAAAAAGCGCAAAAGCAGGTGTAAAAGTAGAACAAGTGAACGCGAGCACAATGCAGCGTCAGTTTAACCGTAGACGCACGTTGGGGTCGTTTTCGACCAAAATTCGATTTGAAAATATTATAACTAATGGATTAACGGGAATAAGCAACTGAGACCTTTTGACTTTTAATTTTTTTAAGCATAAATTTCGGGTCGTTTTCGACCCCAGTACAATAATGTTGATTTTATTTTATTAATTTCAATTATTAAGTACAATCTTAGAGTTTAATTTTAACTCCATATTTTTTCTGGTCTGCCAGCACACAAAGGCGTTAAAATTTAAAAAATTGCGTTAATTTCAGCTTACGTCAAAATTGTTACCGTTATTGGTTATGCGTAAATCAAATGGTAGTGTTTAGTTATTGTGTGAAAAAATTATGTCGCGTCTAATAGAAGAAGAAATTGCAAAATGATTGCAGAGGAAAGCGAAAGCGATGAATTTAATGAGAGTAATGAAGAATATGAGCCAAGCCAAGAGCAATTAGAACAATACGAGGAAAGTGAAAGCAATTCTTCAGATGAAGGGATCCCCTGCAGTGGATCACCTTTTTACATCAAAATCCTCTTCAGTCAATATCACTTGAAGGATATAAATCTTACTGTATGATTCCAGTCACAAAACTGGAATCAGGTCGTGCACAGAGCTGTAACGTCTTAAATTTACAACCTGGGATAACGCGTTACTCAACTTCACGTGTCAAAAACATCAAAGATTGTTTTCTTCTATTTTTTCCGGCTCCAATTGAAAATATTGTATTATTAATGAATACAAAATACTAATGAATAATGCAAATGCATAAATACGGAGAAAAGCACAGACCAATAGATCGAGATTTACTCAATTCTGGCCTGCGTATACGTAATTCATTGATGCAAATATATGCTTCAAAGTAATCAAATTCAATTTCGTAGAGTAAAAACATAGTGAATTTGTTTGATGCAAACCACGGACGTCCAATTTTTATAGAAATAATATGTCGAAAGAAACATTCTTTCAAATTACGTGTATTTTACGCTTCGACAACCCATTCACCCGCTGCCAAGCAAGCCCGAAAGGTATGGCATTCAGTTTTGGGTGCTGGTTTGCTCAAAAACATATTATATATGAAACGTAGAACCCTATTTAGGCAAGCAATCAAGAGCTAAGCCAGAGCAAAATCAAGGCCAAAGAGGATTTGGTTGAAGGCCTAAAAGGCCATAACATTGCTATGGACAATAACAGGAATGTTTGTCTGGCCTGCCTTGCAAAGAATAAATAAATATTTTTAATCTATTTCTCTGTTTTCTCTAAAAAATTTATTAATTTGGACAGAAATTATGTGAGGGGTCGAAATCGACCCAAACGTATGATTCTTAAGTTTTTTCCAGCGTGCGTCTACGGTTAAAACAAAAAAAAAAAACAATAATGAACAAATTCAAAAATAATCAAAACAATGACAAAAAAAAGATGTAAGACAAAAATTGTTATATACATACGTTATATACATATGTAAACATATGAAAATATATGAAGAAATAGAAAATACTTATAGTACAACTAATAATATTTTAAACTTAATTTAATTTAGAAACAAAATATGAACAGTTAATTAATGAAAATAAAAAAGGCATAAGAAAATAAAAAAAAATAAGAAAATTAAAAGGAATAAAGAATATAATTGTAATAAAATTAGGAAGAGAAATGTACTTAAAACCCGACATATTAAAGTAAAAAGAAAATAGGTATATTAAAATACTTGTACAAAATTATGTTTTCAAGATATATATTTATATATAGTTAATAGCGTAACAAATTATATTCAACTAGAATAACGTCGATAGCTATTGTAAGAATTGAAACTTGTATTGAATTAAATAAATATTAGAAATTATGTAATAGAATTTTATCAAGATAAAATATTACTAATGAATTGATATTTCTAAATTTAAATAATATACGCTACAAAAATTACTTAAATTCTTCTTAATTGGAAACAAATTGAATAAGAATATATTGTAAGAAAAAAAAAAAGAATATAGATAAAAAATTGGTAGTAATTGAATTTTTTTTTTTTTAATTGTAATAACGTATAAAAGAAGAATCCACCAGGCAGAGAAGCTGACCTGAATTCCGATGTACACCCATCACAACAACATTTTAGTAACAGCACACCGTAGCATGTTGACAACAAGGCGACGAACAGCGCCCTTCCAACTAAAAGGGTGAAGGGTAGCTCGTAGCTGGAACAACACATTATGCACATTAGATGCAACAGCTGATCACCTTAGCGATAGCAACCAAAATGGCAACCATCACAAACAAAAACAAGATGGAAAGCAGCAAAGGGGGGTTAACAGCAGCAATAGTTGAACTGAAAATTACTGTATGATAGTGGGGGGCAAATACACACTACCGTCAACCACTTTGAAAACACAACACCCACGATAAGATAACTCGATGGTAATCTTTCGGAGAAAATTAGAAATACATCGGCCAGACAATTAAGTTGCCGCTCAGCAGCGAAACCATAGTCAATCACGTCCGCCTTCAAGGTTATCAATCATCAATTATTGCATCATCGAGTGGCGGCAACGATGAATAAACCACCAAGTAGACGAAAGTAAAGCAGTCACAGGTTCGCCAGCCCAATCATGGCCCAATTATAGCAGCATCAGCCACAAAAGTAAAAATTGAGATATACATAAATTGGCAGCGATGTAAGAAATGCGACGCAACTACAAATGAAGCAGGGATACCAGCGCTTGCGTACCCTACAAGCGAAAATCGTACCTTCAACCATAAACCCCATACTACGAAAAACAACATGTGATCGACCTCAGTACAATCGAAATAGAAGATTAACAGCCGCCGTCTCAAACACAGCAACCCACCAACCACAGTTACTATATACAACAAATCGAGAAGAAGACATCAATTCAACGGGGTGTGCATCAACAACAACGCCAACAGTACTAGCAACAGTTACATTAACAACAACATCAACAGTTACATCAACAACAACGTCAACAGTAACATCATCAGTTATATCAACAACAACATCAACAGCCACGTAAAGGTCAACACCAACATCAACATACACGCATCGAAGAAGCGCAGCCACCGCAGTTACGATATTCGTATCACAATCGCTATTGTATTATCATTACTGACGATTATTGCAAAAAACTATTATATTAACTATTATCACACAAAAATTTAACTATGGTATACACAAAAGAAGAAAAAAAAAATCACATAAGTAGACAATAAGGAAAACCAGAGTATACATAAGCCACCCACAATTCAATGGAACATAAATGTATAAGAAAATATTAATATCGTTTCATACGATACTAAATTTTTCTTTCCCTAGGGTGGAGGGATGTTGTAGGTCAGAATCACTGCTCTGGTAATAACAACGCTTAACGTTGCTATCACCACATACCTTTCGGCCCAGCGTTAACAATGCTTAACGTGTGGTAACACATACTTTTAGGCTGCATTTTATATGAAACGCGGAAGAAAGTATGTTAAATCACACGGCACAGTATGGCCTAGATCAAATCGATCGCGACTGTTATTCAAGATCGCGACCGCATTCCAAGAAGTGGAACATCGCGCTAAATTCAGAAGAGCAAAATTCGCAACTTGTTGTCAAGAATTATTACTAAAAATAATTCTTGAGATAATTGCAAAAACGACGCGGAAATGATTCTGGCCAACAACGAATCTCAGAAGAGATATAAACCCATCTTTCGGATTGGAAGAAGGCAGTTAAAGTTCTGCAGTTGAAGTTGCAGTTACACAGTTTAAGTTACGCAGTTCAAGCTGCAGATTAAGTGAGCATTGAAGTAATATATTAAGTCGGAAGTATTAAGACCTGAGAATATTGCCGAAGGAATAAATCACAATAAACGAAAAGTAAGAACCATAATCCCCAAGTTTTTATTTCAGCACCTGTCGAAAGTCGGCAGCATTGCCCGACAGGTTAAAGGACCACAAAGGCGGCACCCGTGGTGGTGGTGCCCGTGGTAGCTAGGCGAAAGGGATCCACCTGCGGCACTTTGCCGGATCCCAACAGTAAGTCCACACGGTCGGCGCATCCTTGCCGTGGCACGAGCGTCCGTGGCCCTTAACGTCGAAGGACCAACGACGACAACCCCATCACATAAAAGCACTGTCAGTGATCCTTCTTGAGGAAGGATGTACGACATTACGTTTGTTTTGGTATCCTACTGGAGGATACTAGATACAACAAAGAATACAAGAACTAAAAGAGGAAAATAGACACCTACAACAGGAAATAGAGCTAGCGCAGGTCCAATCACTATACCATAAGGAACCTACCTCTGCCATAGTCAGTCCAAAGGAAAATAATTCTATTTCATTCCCTACATTTAAAAAATCAGTGGCAGAACAAAGGAAGATGAGTATAGCAGAAATAGCCAAAATAACAAGCAGTATTGTTCCACTGTTTTCAGGGACACAGTCACCAGATTTGAGAGGTGAGGTGTATAAATTTATACAGGCGTGTGAGTTAGCTGCAAGTGAAGCACTCCAGCTAATAAAACAATTTACATTGATTGTATAAAACAAAGATTATACGGAACGCTTATGATCTTGTAGGCACACAACGTTTTTACAGCCTGGAAGAATTATACCTGGTGATACGAAGGGCCTACCTACCAACGATATCATTAGACTCGTTAGCAGAACTACAGAATTGCAGTCAATTGCACAATGAGGACATTAAGCAGTTTGCAACACGGCTAAATACGAAAAAAGCACAGGTATTACAAGTAATAAAATATACCTATAAGGGAGAAGGCGACAGCGCACTAGTATCTATGGCAGAGACATGGGCAAATAAGGCGTTTGGAACAGGGTTAAAAGATGCAACCTTACGAATTCACATTCTAGGCGTTACAGGGAAAAGTATGGAGGAAATGACCGAAATAGCAGTGAACACGCTGTTAGATATACAAAGAAGTAATTCCATACACCAACCAGCAACGACACCCATAATTAATATGAATTCGGTAGAGCCCTACACAAGACCACCTGTACATAATCTCGTGGAATATAGAAGATCAGAAGAAAGGCTAAACGTTTCCAAAGCACCACAAGAGAGAATGATTTGCTCATTCTGTAATAAACGGGGGCATACGAGAGAAAAGTGTTTAATTATGGAGAACACACCGTATTGCCAAAAATGTTTAAAATATGGACACGAGACGAGACAACCTCCTTGTTGTTGGAGGTGTGACAACAAGGACTACAACAGAGGTGGAGCGAACAACAAATATCAAAGGCCTACCAACCAAAGTCAAGGAAACCAGCAATGGAACCGACCTCATCAAAGTGGGCAATCTACCCAAGTCCAAACGAAATGGCAACCAACCAATATTTTGAGAATTTTCAACATTATAAAGCAAGGAGCACTAGTCTTAATATAGCAGAATATATTACAGACATAAAAGCACTTGCAAATAAAATAAAATTAAAAGTATTAGCAAAATTTAAAATTTTTATTTCACAATTACAGAACAAGAAAACAATACGTTCGTGGTTAACGAATAATTTGAATAATAATTATAAAAATACTATAAAGTAAGTATCTAACTGGGATTCAGCCACGTTAAGTGATGTGTTTGAATTGATTTGCATTGAATTGCCTTGTGCAGAGGCTAGAAATGGAAAACTCATTTTACTGGTGGATATAGGAGCAGATACAAGTCTAGTAAAACAATGAGCATTAAAGGAAGACGCCATTATACATAAAAAGGTTAAAAAGGAATAAAGTGTACCATTTACAGGGGGTATAACCACAATAGGGTCCACTAGTATATGCCGTGATGATATACAGCCCTTACGTTTAATACTACATGTCGTGTCACTTAAACAAGGGGTACAGGCGGACGGCATATTGGACAGAGACAACACGTGGAACAGTGACGATATATATTATATAAATATATATAAAAAAGCAGAACAACCTAAATGTATTGTCAGCATTTTTATCACACGTTTAATATTTCAAAATAAAGAAAACTTCGAACAAAAAGAGGGCAAGTGAACGACATTAAATCGTTAAAATTCGAAATAAGAAGAAAAGATAACGAATATATATATCGATAACGTATCCACAATCGCTTCCGTAGGACGTACGGCACTACTTCATTTGGCTTTAAATTCCTATTTTTGTTGGGTTCCCAGATTCTTGGCCCTGTCTGGGCCCTTGCCAGTTTCCCTGCTGATTATTCTGGAGATTCTCCCAACTTCTTTTAGCTTCACAGTTTGCTACTATGTGTCCTGGTCTGTTACATCAATGCCATAGCGTTTGATTTGCTCTGTTCGGCGTAGGACTCTGATTCCTCTGCAACCCCTTAAATGAACTCGATTTTCACTGGGTTCTTTTGCTTTTCTTTCCAGTTCCGTTGGACTTAGTTTTGTTGCCAATTTTGCTGGGGTTGGTTTGGTTGCCAGTTTTGTTGAACTTGGTTTGATTGCCGATTTTCATGAGGTCGGTTCCATTGTTGATTCTCCTGCATCTTCTTATGGGGCATTTTATATGTTTTATAATATTTGTCCCACTTTTTTGGGTTTCTTTTGGTCACACCTCCAGTTTACCTCGTGTCCATATTTTAAACACTTTTGGCAATATGGCGTGTTCTTGCGAGTTAAACAATCATCTCTGATATGCCCTCGCTTATTACAAAATGAGCAAATTATTCTCTCTGTCGCTCCTTGTTGAGTTTCTTGTATCGTAGTTGGTTACGGAATTTTAGAAAGACTAGGACTATGACTAAGAGATTCCAACAGCCACTTTGCGTTACCCCAGAGTCAGTGGGACCTTTCCGGCTGGTTAACAAATAAAATAGGTAAAACAAAGACCAACATTGTATCAATCCAATAAGACACAATAAATACAAGGTCCTGAAACTAACAAATCTTTCTGTAATTGAACCTTGAACCTTGAAAATGACTATAACAAGTATGAATGAGTATGAGTAACAAGTAAACATACATAAGTGATCCATGTTTTTGGCCAAGTATAATAACTGATAATTTTAAACTATTTTGTTAAAATTTGACCTCTAAAACACAAAGGACTTTTTGCTAAGAATAATGAGGGTGGATAATTTTTCATTACATACTACTTTTAAAAAAAAAGCCAAATAGTGAAACCAAGCTTCGCAGCTGGTTAATTTATTCAAAAACACGTTTAATTAAAACGGAAACAATTTGAACATTTTCCTGAAAAACGAATTAGAAAAAGACTATACTCCGAAATAGCAGAAGATGAAGTTGTAGAAAACCCGGCAGAGGAATTTTAAGTGCGTGAAGATAAATTCGTAAATGCGACGATAACTTAGCAAAGATCTGAACCCTAAACACGAATACGAATTTTGTACTCATTCCAAAGTAATGGCTTCAATAGTAGCGCTCTTTTGTTCAACGAAATATATATTTTGAGCAACAAATATGCATATTTCAAAAGAATAATATATAAACTTCAAAGATTAAGCTTAATTTTGAAAAAATTTTTACATTTGTGGAAGTGAGGTGTCTCAGACGGCGAAGCTTCTTCCCCAATATTCAGCGATAAGTTTTGTTCAACGAAAAACATAACTTGGCCAAGTGGAATACAAGGTTCGATAGCCTACTCCAATACCTTTCAGAATCAGTAAAAACTTTTAGTGCACTCGGAAGGATTTGGTCACCATGGCCATTTGAAGTTGGCCTTACCCAGTGCAATTTTTCATGATTTTTCAGCGAAAAATTTTGTTCAACGAAAAACATAACTTGGCTAAGCGGAATATAAAGTTCGATAGCCTACTCCAATACCTTTCAGAATCAGTAAAACCTTTTAGTGCACTCGGAAGGATTTGGTCACCATGGTCATTTGAAGTTGGCCTTACCCAGTGCAATTGTGCTATTTTCATGATTTTTCAGCGAAAAATTTTGTTCAACGAAAAACATAACTTGGCTAAGCGGAATATAAGGTTCGATAGCCTACTCCAATACCTTTCAGAATCAGTAAAAACTTTTAGTGCACTCGGAAGGATTTGGTCACCATGGTCATTTGAAGTAGGCCTTACCCAGTGCAATTTTTCATGATTTTTCAGCGAAAAATTTTGTTCAACGAAAAACATAACTTGGCTAAGCGGAATATAAGGTTCGATAGCCTACTCCAATACCTTTCAGAATCAGTAAAAACTTTTAGTGCACTCGGAAGGATTTGGTCACCATGGTCATTTGAAGTTGGCCTTACCCAGTGCAATTTTTCATGGTTTTTCAGCGAAAAATTTTGTTCAACGAAAAACATAACTTGGCTAAGCGGAATATAAGGTTCGATAGCCTACTCCAATACCTTTCAGAATCAGTAAAAACTTTTAGTGCACTCGGAAGGATTTGGTCACCATGGTCATTTGAAGTAGGCCTTACCCAGTGCAATTTTTCATGATTTTTCAGCGAAAAATTTTGTTCAACGAAAAACATAACTTGGCTAAGCGGAATATAAGGTTCGATAGCCTACTCCAATACCTTTCAGAATCAGTAAAAACTTTTAGTGCACTCGGAAGGATTTGGTCACCATGGTCATTTGAAGTTGGCCTTACCCAGTGCAATTTTTCATGGTTTTTCAGCGAAAAATTTTGTTCAACGAAAAACATAACTTGGCTAAGCGGAATATAAGGTTCGATAGCCTACTCCAATACCTTTCAGAATCAGTAAAAACTTTTAGTGCACTCGGAAGGATTTGGTCACCATGGTCATTTGAAGTTGGCCTTACCCAGTGCAATTTTTCATGATTTTTCAGCGAAAAATTTTGTTCAACGAAAAACATAACTTGGCTAAGCGGAATATAAGGTTCGATAGCCTACTCCAATACCTTTCAGAATCAGTAAAAACTTTTAGTGCACTCGGAAGGATTTGGTCACCATGGCCATTTGAAGTTGGCCTTACCCAGTGCAATTTTTCATGATTTTTCAGCGAACAATTTTGTTCAACGAAAAACATAACTTGGCTAAGCGGAATATAAGGTTCGATAGCCTACTCCAATACCTTTCAGAATCAGTAAAAACTTTTAGTGCACTCGGAAGGATTTGGTCACCATGGTCATTTGAAGTTGGCCTTACCCAGTGCAATTGTGCTATTTTCATGATATTTCAGCGAAAAATTTTGTTCAACGAAAAACATAACTTGGCCAAGTGGAATATAAGGTTCGATAGCCTACTGCAATACCTTTCAGAATCAGTAAAAACTTTTAGTGCACTCGGAAGGATTTGGTCACCATGGCCATTTGAAGTTGGCCTTACCCAGTGCAATTTTTCATGATTTTTCAGCGAAAAATTTTGTTCAACGAAAAACATAACTTGGCTAAGCGGAATATAAGGTTCGATAGCCTACTCCAATACCTTTCAGAATCAGTAAAAACTTTTAGTGCACTCGGAAGGATTTGGTCACCATGGTCATTTGAAGTTGGCCTTACCCAGTGCAATTTTTCATGATTTTTCAGCGAAAAATTTTGTTCAACGAAAAACATAACTTGGCTAAGCGGAATATAAGGTTCGATAGCCTACTCCAATACCTTTCAGAATCAGTAAAAACTTTTAGTGCACTCGGAAGGATTTGGTCACCATGGTCATTTGAAGTTGGCCTTACCCAGTGCAATTGTGCTATTTTCATGATTTTTCAGCGAAAAATTTTGTTCAACGAAAAACATAACTTGGCTAAGCGGAATATAAGGTTCGATAGCCTACTCCAATACCTTTCAGAATCAGTAAAAACTTTTAGTGCACTCGGAAGGATTTGGTCACCATGGCCATTTGAAGTTGGCCTTACCCAGTGCAATTTTTCATGATTTTTCAGCGAAAAATTTTGTTCAACGAAAAACATAACTTGGCTAAGCGGAATATAAGGTTCGATAGCCTACTCCAATACCTTTCAGAATCAGTAAAAACTTTTAGTGCACTCGGAAGGATTTGGTCACCATGGCCATTTGAAGTTGGCCTTACCCAGTGCAATTTTTCATGATTTTTCAGCGAAAAATTTTGTTCAACGAAAAACATAACTTGGCTAAGCGGAATATAAGGTTCGATAGCCTACTCCAATACCTTTCAGAATCAGTAAAAACTTTTAGTGCACTCGGAAGGATTTGGTCACCATGGCCATTTGAAGTTGGCCTTACCCAGTGCAATTTTTCATGATTTTTCAGCGAAAAATTTTGTTCAACGAAAAACATAACTTGGCTAAGCGGAATATAAGGTTCGATAGCCTACTCCAATACCTTTCAGAATCAGTAAAAACTTTTAGTGCACTCGGAAGGATTTGGTCACCATGGTCATTTGAAGTTGGCCTTACCCAGTGCAATTTTTCATGATTTTTCAGCGAAAAATTTTGTTCAACGAAAAACATAACTTGGCTAAGCGGAATATAAGGTTCGATAGCCTACTCCAATACCTTTCAGAATCAGTAAAAACTTTTAGTGCACTCGGAAGGATTTGGTCACCATGGTCATTTGAAGTTGGCCTTACCCAGTGCAATTTTTCATGGTTTTTCAGCGAAAAATTTTGTTCAACGAAAAACATAACTTGGCTAAGCGGAATATAAGGTTCGATAGCCTACTCCAATACCTTTCAGAATCAGTAAAAACTTTTAGTGCACTCGGAAGGATTTGGTCACCATGGTCATTTGAAGTAGGCCTTACCCAGTGCAATTTTTCATGATTTTTCAGCGAAAAATTTTGTTCAACGAAAAACATAACTTGGCTAAGCGGAATATAAGGTTCGATAGCCTACTCCAATACCTTTCAGAATCAGTAAAAACTTTTAGTGCACTCGGAAGGATTTGGTCACCATGGTCATTTGAAGTTGGCCTTACCCAGTGCAATTTTTCATGGTTTTTCAGCGAAAAATTTTGTTCAACGAAAAACATAACTTGGCTAAGCGGAATATAAGGTTCGATAGCCTACTCCAATACCTTTCAGAATCAGTAAAAACTTTTAGTGCACTCGGAAGGATTTGGTCACCATGGTCATTTGAAGTTGGCCTTACCCAGTGCAATTTTTCATGATTTTTCAGCGAAAAATTTTGTTCAACGAAAAACATAACTTGGCTAAGCGGAATATAAGGTTCGATAGCCTACTCCAATACCTTTCAGAATCAGTAAAAACTTTTAGTGCACTCGGAAGGATTTGGTCACCATGGCCATTTGAAGTTGGCCTTACCCAGTGCAATTTTTCATGATTTTTCAGCGAACAATTTTGTTCAACGAAAAACATAACTTGGCTAAGCGGAATATAAGGTTCGATAGCCTACTCCAATACCTTTCAGAATCAGTAAAAACTTTTAGTGCACTCGGAAGGATTTGGTCACCATGGTCATTTGAAGTTGGCCTTACCCAGTGCAATTGTGCTATTTTCATGATATTTCAGCGAAAAATTTTGTTCAACGAAAAACATAACTTGGCCAAGTGGAATATAAGGTTCGATAGCCTACTCCAATACCTTTCAGAATCAGTAAAAACTTTTAGTGCACTCGGAAGGATTTGGTCACCATGGCCATTTGAAGTTGGCCTTACCCAGTGCAATTTTTCATGATTTTTCAGCGAAAAATTTTGTTCAACGAAAAACATAACTTGGCTAAGCGGAATATAAGGTTCGATAGCCTACTCCAATACCTTTCAGAATCAGTAAAAACTTTTAGTGCACTCGGAAGGATTTGGTCACCATGGCCATTTGAAGTTGGCCTTACCCAGTGCAATTTTTCATGATTTTTCAGCGAAAAATTTTGTTCAACGAAAAACATAACTTGGCTAAGCGGAATATAAGGTTCGATAGCCTACTCCAATACCTTTCAGAATCAGTAAAAACTTTTAGTGCACTCGGAAGGATTTGGTCACCATGGTCATTTGAAGTTGGCCTTACCCAGTGCAATTTTTCATGATTTTTCAGCGAAAAATTTTGTTCAACGAAAAACATAACTTGGCTAAGCGGAATATAAGGTTCGATAGCCTACTCCAATACCTTTCAGAATCAGTAAAAACTTTTAGTGCACTCGGAAGGATTTGGTCACCATGGTCATTTGAAGTTGGCCTTACCCAGTGCAATTTTTCATGATTTTTCAGCGAACAATTTTGTTCAACGAAAAACATAACTTGGCTAAGCGGAATATAAGGTTCGATAGCCTACTCCAATACCTTTCAGAATCAGTAAAAACTTTTAGTGCACTCGGAAGGATTTGGTCACCATGGCCATTTGAAGTTGGCCTTACCCAGTGCAATTTTTCATGATTTTTCAGCGAAAAATTTTGTTCAACGAAAAACATAACTTGGCTAAGCGGAATATAAGGTTCGATAGCCTACTCCAATACCTTTCAGAATCAGTAAAAACTTTTAGTGCACTCGGAAGGATTTGGTCACCATGGTCATTTGAAGTTGGCCTTACCCAGTGCAATTGTGCTATTTTCATGATTTTTCAGCGAAAAATTTTGTTCAACGAAAAACATAACTTGGCTAAGCGGAATATAAGGTTCGATAGCCTACTCCAATACCTTTCAGAATCAGTAAAAACTTTTAGTGCACTCGGAAGGATTTGGTCACCATGGCCATTTGAAGTTGGCCTTACCCAGTGCAATTTTTCATGATTTTTCAGCGAAAAATTTTGTTCAACGAAAAACATAACTTGGCTAAGCGGAATATAAGGTTCGATAGCCTACTCCAATACCTTTCAGAATCAGTAAAAACTTTTAGTGCACTCGGAAGGATTTGGTCACCATGGCCATTTGAAGTTGGCCTTACCCAGTGCAATTTTTCATGATTTTTCAGCGAAAAATTTTGTTCAACGAAAAACATAACTTGGCTAAGCGGAATATAAGGTTCGATAGCCTACTCCAATACCTTTCAGAATCAGTAAAAACTTTTAGTGCACTCGGAAGGATTTGGTCACCATGGCCATTTGAAGTTGGCCTTACCCAGTGCAATTTTTCATGATTTTTCAGCGAAAAATTTTGTTCAACGAAAAACATAACTTGGCTAAGCGGAATATAAGGTTCGATAGCCTACTCCAATACCTTTCAGAATCAGTAAAAACTTTTAGTGCACTCGGAAGGATTTGGTCACCATGGTCATTTGAAGTTGGCCTTACCCAGTGCAATTTTTCATGATTTTTCAGCGAAAAATTTTGTTCAACGAAAAACATAACTTGGCTAAGCGGAATATAAGGTTCGATAGCCTACTCCAATACCTTTCAGAATCAGTAAAAACTTTTAGTGCACTCGGAAGGATTTGGTCACCATGGCCATTTGAAGTTGGCCTTACCCAGTGCAATTTTTCATGATTTTTCAGCGAAAAATTTTGTTCAACGAAAAACATAACTTGGCTAAGCGGAATATAAGGTTCGATAGCCTACTCCAATACCTTTCAGAATCAGTAAAAACTTTTAGTGCACTCGGAAGGATTTGGTCACCATGGCCATTTGAAGTTGGCCTTACCCAGTGCAATTTTTCATGATTTTTCAGCGAAAAATTTTGTTCAACGAAAAACATAACTTGGCTAAGCGGAATATAAGGTTCGATAGCCTACTCCAATACCTTTCAGAATCAGTAAAAACTTTTAGTGCACTCGGAAGGATTTGGTCACCATGGTCATTTGAAGTTGGCCTTACCCAGTGCAATTTTTCATGGTTTTTCAGCGAAAAATTTTGTTCAACGAAAAACATAACTTGGCCAAGCGGAATATAAGGTTCGATAGCCTACTCCAATACCTTTCAGAATCAGTAAAAACTTTTAGTGCACTCGGAAGGATTTGGTCACCATGGCCATTTGAAGTTGGCCTTACCCAGTGCAATTTTTCATGATTTTTCAGCGAAAAATTTTGTTCAACGAAAAACATAACTTGGCTAAGCGGAATATAAGGTTCGATAGCCTACTCCAATACCTTTCAGAATCAGTAAAAACTTTTAGTGCACTCGGAAGGATTTGGTCACCATGGTCATTTGAAGTTGGCCTTACCCAGTGCAATTTTTCATGATTTTTCAGCGAAAAATTTTGTTCAACGAAAAACATAACTTGGCTAAGCGGAATATAAGGTTCGATAGCCTACTCCAATACCTTTCAGAATCAGTAAAAACTTTTAGTGCACTCGGAAGGATTTGGTCACCATGGCCATTTGAAGTTGGCCTTACCCAGTGCAATTTTTCATGATTTTTCAGCGAAAAATTTTGTTCAACGAAAAACATAACTTGGCTAAGCGGAATATAAGGTTCGATAGCCTACTCCAATACCTTTCAGAATCAGTAAAAACTTTTAGTGCACTCGGAAGGATTTGGTCACCATGGTCATTTGAAGTTGGCCTTACCCAGTGCAATTTTTCATGATTTTTCAGCGAAAAATTTTGTTCAACGAAAAACATAACTTGGCTAAGCGGAATATAAGGTTCGATAGCCTACTCCAATACCTTTCAGAATCAGTAAAAACGTTTAGTGCACTCGGAAGGATTTGGTCACCATGGTCATTTGAAGTTGGCCTTACCCAGTGCAATTTTTCATGATTTTTCAGCGAAAAATTTTGTTCAACGAAAAACATAACTTGGCTAAGCGGAATATAAGGTTCGATAGCCTACTCCAATACCTTTCAGAATCAGTAAAAACGTTTAGTGCACTCGGAAGGATTTGGTCACCATGGTCATTTGAAGTTGGCCTTACCCAGTGCAATTTTTCATGATTTTTCAGCGAAAAATTTTGTTCAACGAAAAACATAACTTGGCTAAGCGGAATATAAGGTTCGATAGCCTACTCCAATACCTTTCAGAATCAGTAAAAACTTTTAGTGCACTCGGAAGGATTTGGTCACCATGGTCATTTGAAGTTGGCCTTACCCAGTGCAATTTTTCATGATTTTTCAGCGAAAAATTTTGTTCAACGAAAAACATAACTTGGCTAAGCGGAATATAAGGTTCGATAGCCTACTCCAATACCTTTCAGAATCAGTAAAAACTTTTAGTGCACTCGGAAGGATTTGGTCACCATGGCCATTTGAAGTTGGCCTTACCCAGTGCAATTTTTCATGATTTTTCAGCGAAAAATTTTGTTCAACGAAAAACATAACTTGGCTAAGCGGAATATAAGGTTCGATAGCCTACTCCAATACCTTTCAGAATCAGTAAAAACGTTTAGTGCACTCGGAAGGATTTGGTCACCATGGTCATTTGAAGTTGGCCTTACCCAGTGCAATTTTTCATGATTTTTCAGCGAAAAATTTTGTTCAACGAAAAACATAACTTGG